>SJYC01041414.1:0-13969 GCA_006408675.1 Madoqua kirkii | reverse complement strand
AATGATAACCCTGTATGTGAGACAGCAAAAGAGACACAGATGTATAAAACAGTCTTTTGCACTCTGTGGGAGAGGGCGAGGGTGGGGTGATTTGGGAGAATGCCATTGAAACATGTATAATATCACATGTGAAATGAATCATCAGTCCAGGTCTGATGCATGATACAGGATGCTTAGGGCTAGTACACTGGGATGACCCAGCAGGATGAAATGGGGAGAGAGGTGGGAGGGAGGTTCAGGATGGGGAACACATATACACCCATGGCGGATTCATGTCAATATATGGCCAAACCAATACAATATTGTAAAGTAATTAACCTCCAATTAAAATAAGTAATTCATATTTTAAAAATTGATACAGGATTGTTTTTCATGATATTTAGAGAATTTCTACAAATGAGTATAAGATAAGGCAACTATAAAAAAATAGACAACTGATTCAAATATGTCTTATGTAGGAGAAAAAATAAAAATCCCATAAATATATAGAAAGTTGATCAATTTATCAGTAATTAGAAAAAACAAAAGCTAAAAGAAAACTCAGATACCATTTAAACTCATAAGATTGGTAACATTTTTAAACTTGAAAAATGCCAAGTACTGAAAGGAGTATTTTATTTAGGTAATGGCAACCTACTCCAATTCTCTTGCCTAGAAAATCGCATGGATGGAAAAGCCTGGTAGGCTACAGTCTATGGGGTCGCAGAGTCGACACAACTGAATGACTTCACTTTCACTTTGAATGATCTATTGGTTTTCTCCACCTTCTTTAAACTCAGTCTGAATTTGGCAATAAGGAGTCCATGATCTGAGCCACAGTTAGCTCCTAGTCTTGCCTTTCCTGACTATATAGAGCTTCTCCATTTTTGGCTACAAATAATATAATCAATCTGATTTTTGTGTCAACAATCTGGTGAGGTCAATGTGTAGAGTCTTCTATTGTGTTATTGGAAGAGGGTGTTTCCTATGACCAGTGCATTCTCTTTGCAGAACTCTATTAGCATTTGCCCTTCTGTATTCTGTACTCCAAGGCCAAATTTTCCTGTTACTTCAGGTGTTTCTTGACTTCCTACTTTTGCATTCCAGTACCGTATAATGAAAAGGACATCTTTCTGCAGTGTTAGTTCTAGAAGGTCTTGTAGGTCTTCATAGAATTCAACTTCAGCTTCTTCAGCATTACTGATGGGGGAATAGACATGGATTACCATAATATTGAATGGTTTGCCTTGGAAACAAACAGAGATCATTCTGTCACTTTTGAGATTGCATCCAAGTACTGCATTTCAGATTCTTTTGTTGACTATGATGGCTACTCTATTTCTTCTAAGAGATTCCTGCCTAGAATAGTAGATATAATGGTCATCTGAGTTAAATTCACCCATTCCAGTCCATCTTAGTTCGCTGATTCCTGGAATATTGATTTTCACTCTTGTCATCTCCTGTTTGCCCACTTCAGATTTGCCTTGATTCATGGACCTAACATTCCAAGTTACTATGCAGTATTGCTCTTTGCAACATAGAACTTTGTTTCTGTCACCAGTCACATCCACAAATGGGTGTTGTTTTTGCTTTGGCTCCCTTCCCTTCATTCTTTCTGGAGTTATTTCTCCACTGATTTCCAGTAGCATATTGGGCACCTACTGACCTGGAGAGTTCCTCTTTCAGTATCCTATCTTTTTGCCTTTTCACACTGTTCATGGGGTTCTCAAGGCAAGAATACTGAAGTGGTTTGCCATTCTCTTCTCCAGTGGATCACAGTCTGTCAGACCTCACCACCATGATCCGCCCATCTTGGGTTTCCCCACAGGCATGGCTTGGTTTCACTGAGTTAGACAAGGCTGTAGTTTGCCATTCTCTTCTCCAGTGGATCACAGTCTGTCAGACCTCACCACCATGATCCATCCATTTTGGGCGGCCCCACACAGCATGGCTTAGTTTCATTGGGTTAAACAAGACTGTGGTCCATGTGATCAGATTGGCTAGTTGTCAGTGACTGTAGTTTCAGTCTGTCTGCTGTCTGATGCCCTCTTTCAGTGCCTACTCTTTTACTTGGGTTTCTCTTACCTCGGATGTGGAGTAGGTCCTCTCGGCGGCCACTCCTGACCTCAGAGATGACATAGCTCCTTCACAGCCACCGTGATTCTTTGCCATTGCAGAAGTAGAAGATATTGAGATATGGCAAGCATACACATAAAAATTGTACAAAAGAAGATATCCACGACCCAGATAATCATGATGGTGTGATCACTCACATAGAGCCAAAATCATGGAATGTGAAGTCAGTTGGGCTTTAGGAAGCATCACTACAAACAAAGCTAGTGGAGGTGATGAAAACTAGTTGAGCTATTTCAAATCCTGAAAGATGATGCTGTAAAAGTGCTACACTCAACATGCCAGCAAATTTGGAAAACTCAGCAGTGGCCACAGGACTGGAGAATGTCAGTTTTCATTCCAATCCCTAAGAAAAGCAATGCCAAAGAATGCTCAAACTACCACACAATTGCACTCATCTCACATGCTAGTAAAGTAAAGCTTAAAATTTTCCAAGCCAGGCTTCACCGATAACATGAATCATGAACTTCCAGATGTTCAAGCTGGCTTTAGAAAGGGCAGAGGAATGAAAGATCAATTCCCCAAATCCTCTGGATCATCAAAAAAGCAAAAGAATTCCAGAAAAAACATCTATTTCTGCTTTATTAACTATGCCAAAGCCTTTCACTGTGTGGATAACAATAAACTGTGGAAAATTCTGAAAGAGATGGGAATACTAGACCACCTGACCTGCCTCTTGAGAAATCTGTATGCAGGTCAGGAAGAAACAGAACTGGACATGGAACAACAGACTGGTTCCAAATAGGAAAAGAAGTACATCAAGGCTGTATATTGTCACCATGCTTATTTAACTTATATGCAGAGTACATCATGAGAACTACTGGGCTGGAAGAAGCACAAGCTGGAATCAAGATTGCCAGAAGAAATATCACTCACCTCAGATATGCAGATGAAACCACTCTTATGGCAGAAAGTGAAGAGGAGCTAAAAAGCCTCTTCACGAAAGTAAAAGAGGAGAGTGAAAAAGTTGGCTTAAACCTCAACATTCAGAAAACTAAGATCATGACATCCGGTCCCATCACTTCATGGGAAATAGATGAGGAATCAGTGGCTAACTTTTTGTCTGGGCTCCAAAATCATTGCGGATGGTGATTGCAGCCATGAAATTAAAAGATGCTTACTCCTTGGGAAAAAAAGTTATGACCAACCTAGACAGCATATTAAAAAGCAGAGACGTTACTTTGCCAACAATGGTCCATCTAGTCAAGGCTATGGTTTTTCCAGTGGTCATATATGGATGTGAGAGTTGGACTATGAAGAAAGCTGAGTGCCAAAGAATTGATGCTTTTGAAGTGTGGTGTTGGAGAAGACTCTTGAGAGTCCCTTGGACTGCAAGGAGATCCAACCAGTCCATCCTAAAGGAGATCAGTCCTGGGTGTTCATTGGAAAGACTGATGTTGATGCAGAAACTCCAATACTATGGCCACCTGATGTGAAGAGTTGACTCATTTGAAAAGACCCTGATGCTGAGAAAGATTGAAGGCAGGAGGAAAAGCAGGTGACAGAGGATGAGACGGTTGGATGACATCACTGACTCAATGGACATGGGTTTGAGTGGACTCTGGAAGTTGGTGATGGGCAGGGAGGCCTGGTATGCTGCAGTTCATGGGGTCACAAAGAGTTGGATACGATGGAGTGAATGAACTGAACTGAACTGAAGAGTATGGTCCAAAAGAAAAATCTAATGAACTACTGGCTGTGTGTGAACTGAAAGAATCTCTTTGTAAAACAATTATTTATTACCTAGCAAAATTCAACATTTTATTCTCTACAACCCAGTATTGGTCAAGGTGATTAATAACTTTGTAATAAGCTTAATGTAGTAAAATGTAATAATTTGTTCACAAGAGTAGTCATGGTAACACCAAGCAAAGAGGAGCCAGTGGTGGTAATTAATCCACAAGTCACGTGTCATGGGTAAGGCTTAAAAATCACAAACATTACTCATTTACATCTGTGATCCAGAACTAAGGCCTTTGTCTCACCAAACTGCAAGACAATCTGAAGTAACATAGTCTGCATTCACCAGAAGAACCAAAGAACACAGACACCGGTCTCCAATACTATTGTGTTCTTGGAAGATGAAGTGGCATAAGTCTCCTTTGATTACCTCAAGACACATCTTGCTAACAGCTGCACAAAATAAATCAGGGAAGGCACAGATGCTCACAGACACAGTGCACATCACTGGTGGCTGGATCTGAGGCTTTGAGTACCGGGGAAGTAACTTGGTACAGCCCCACTGGCTGCTCTGGATGTGTGCTGCCTGGACAATAGCTCCACTGCATGTGAAGCTATATTTCATTTTTTGCCTTTTTTTTTTTAACTAAAAATCCTTTTCAGATTTCTTTTGATTAATGACAATAGGAACTTGTACATGTTTCATTAAAATGCAATTCAGTTCAGTTCACTTGCTCAGTCATGTCTGACTCTTTCTAACCCCATGGACTGCAGAATGCCAGGCCTCCCTGTCCATCACCAACCCCCATAGTTTATTTAAACTCATGTCCATTGAGTCAGTGATGCCATCCAACCGTCTGATCCTCTGTTGTCCCTTTCTCCTCCCACCTTTAATCTTTCCCACGATCAGGGTCTTTTCCAACGAGTCAGTTCTTCGTAGCAGGTGGCCAAAGTATTGGAGTTAAAATTTCAGCATCTGTCCTTCCAATAAATACCAAGGACAGATTTCCTTTGTAGTGGACTGACTGGATCTCCTTGTAGTCCAAGAGACTCTCAAGAGTCTTCTCCAACACCACAGTTCAAAAGCATCAATTCTTTGGTACGCAGCTTTCTTTACAGTCCAATTCTCACATCCATACATGACTACTGGGAAAACCATAGCTTTGATTAGACGGACCTTTGTTGGCAAAGAAATGTCTCTGCTTTTTAATATTTTGTCTAGGTTGGTCATAACTTTTCTTCCAAGGAGAAAATGTCTTTTACTTTCATGGCTGCAGTCACCATATGTGGTGATTTTGGAGACAAAAATAATAATAATAAAGTCTAGATGTCCATCAGCAGATGAATGGATAAGGAAGCTGTGGCACATATACATGATGGAGTATTACTCAGCCCTTAAAAAGAAGAAATTTGACTCAGTTTTAATGAGATGGATGAAACTGGAGCCAATTATATAGAGTGAAGTTAGCCAGAAAGAAAAAAACCATTACAGTATACTGACACATACATATGTAATTTAGAAAGAGAGTATGATGGCCCTGTAAGTGAGACAACATAAGAGACACAGAGGTATAGAATGGACTTTTGGCTTCTGAGGGAGAGGGAGAGGTTGGGATGATTGGGGACACTGGCACTGAAACATGTATACAATTATATAAGAAATGAAGCACTAGTCTATGTTCAATGCAGGATACAGGATGCTTGGGGCTGGTGTATGGGATGATCCGGGGAGATAGTGTGGGTTGGGAGGTGGTGGTGGGGGCTTCGGCTTTGGGAGATCGTGTACATCTGTGGCTGATTCATGTCAGTGTATGGCAAAACCAATGCAGGATTGTGAAACGGAATAAAGTATTAAATAATAAATAAATAAATAAATAAAGTCTGCCACTGTTTCCGTTGTTTCCCCATCTATTTGCCATGAGGTAATGGGACCAGTCTATTTCTGCTTTATTGATATGCCAAAGCCTTTGACTGTGTCGATCACAATAAACTGTGGAAAATTCTAAAAGAGATGGGAATGCCAGACCACCTGACCTGCCTCTTGAGAAATCTATGTGCAGGACAGGAAGCAACAGTTAGAACTGAACATGGAACAATAGACTGGTTCCAAAATAGGATAAGAAATATGTCAAGGGTGGATACTGTCACCCTGCTTATTTAACTTCTGTGCAGAGTACATCATGAGAAAAGCTGGGCTGGAAGAAGCATAAGCTAGAATCAAGATTGCCAGGAAAAATATCAATCACCTCAGATATGCAGATGAAACCACCCTTATGGCAGAAAGTGAAGAGGAACTAAAAAGCTTCTTGATGAAAGTGAAAGAGGAGAGTGAAAAAGTTGACTTAAAGTTCAACATTCAGAAAACCAAGATCATGGTATCTGGTCCCATCACTTCATGGGAAATAGATGGGGAAACAGTGGAAACAGTGTCAGACTTTATTTTTCTGGACTCCAAAATCACTGCAGATGGTGACTGAAGCCATGAAATAAAAAGACACTTACTCCTTGGAAGAAAAGTTATGATCAATCTAGATAGCATGTTCAAAAGCAGAGGCGTTACTTTGCCAACAAGTCTGTTTAGTCAAGGCTATGGTTTTTCCAGTGGTCACGTATGGATGTGAGAGTTGGACTATAAAGAAAGCTGAGCGCCGAAGAATTGATGCTTTTGAACTGTGGTGTTGGAGGAGACTCTTGAGAGTCCCTTGGACTGCAAGGAGATCCAACCAGTCCATTCTAAAGGAGATCAGTCCTGGGTGTTTTTTGGAAAGAATGATGCTAAAGCTAAACTCCAGAATTTTGGCCACCTCATGCAAAGAGTTGACTCATTAGAAAAGATTCTGATGTTGGGAGGAATTGGGGGCAGGAGGAAATGGGCATGACAGAGGATGAGATGGCTGGATGGCATCACCGACTCAATGCACGTGAGTTTGAGTAAATTCCGGGAGTTGCTGATGCCCAGGGAGGCCTGGCGTGCTATAATTCATGGGCCTGCAAAAAGTCAGACACAACTGAGTGACTGAACTGAACTGAACTGAACTGAACTGAATGGGACCAGATGCCATGATCTTAGTTTTCTGAATGTTGAGGGTTTTGTTTTTTTACTTTTGTTTTATTTTTATTTTTTATTTTTTTATTTTCAATTAATTATTTCTTTTACTTTACAATATTGTATTTGTTTTGTGATACATTGACTTGAATCTGCCATAAGTGCACATGTGTTTCCCATCCTGAACCCCCCCCTCACCTCCCTCCCCATCCCATCCCTCTGGGTAGTTGGTTTTAAGCCAACTTTTTCACTCTCCTGTTTCACTTTCATCAAGAGCCTGTTTAGTTATTTTCTTTTTGCCATAAGGGCGGTGGCATCTGCATATCCGAGGTTATTGATATTTCTCCTGGCCATCTTGATTCCAACTTGTGCTTCATCATGACCAGCGTTTCTCATGATGTAATCTGCATATAAATTATATAAAAATCTGTGCCATTTCTGTCCTTTATTGTGCCCATCTTTTCATGAAATGTTTTCTTGGTTTCTCTAATTCTCTTGAAGAGATCTCTAATCTTTCCCATTCTATCGTTTTCCTTTATTTCTTTGCATTAATCACTTAGGAAGGCTTTCTTACCTCTCCTTGGTATTCTTTGGAACTCTGCATTCAGATGCTTATATCTTTCCTTTTCTCCTTTGCCTTTCACTTCTCTTCTTTCACAGGTATTCGTAAGGCCTCCTCAGACAACCATTTTGCCTTTTTACATTTATTTTTCTTGAAGATAGTCTTGATCCCTGTCTCCTCTACAGTGTCATGAACCTCTGTCCACAGTTCATCAGGCACTCTATCTGTCAGATCTATTCCCTTGAATTTATTTGTCACTTCCACTGTATAATCGTAAAGGATTCGATTTAGGTCATACCTGAATGGTCTAGTGGTTTTCCCTACTTTCCTCAATTTAAGTCTGAATTTTTAATAAGGAGTTCATGATTTGAGCAACAGTTAGCTCCTGGTCTTGTTTTTGCTGACTGTATAGAGCTTCTCCATCTTTGGGTGCAGAGAATATAATCAGTCTGATTTTGGTATTGACCACCTGGTGATGTCCATGTGTAGAGTCTTTTCTTGTGTTGTTGGAAGAGGGTGTTTGCTATGACCAGTGTGTTTTCTTGGCAAAACTCTGTTAGCCTTTGCTTACTTCATTTTGTACTCCAAGACCAAACTTGCCTGTTACTCCAGGAATCTCTTGACTTCCTACTTTTGCATCCAGTCCCCTATAATGAAAAAGACATCTTTTTTGAGTGTTATTTCTAGAAGGTCTTGTAGACCTTCAAGTAATCATTCAATGTCAGCTTTTTCAGCATTACTGGTTGGGGCACAGACTTAGATTACTGTGATATTAAATGGTTTGCCTTGGAAACAAACAGAGATCATTCCGTCATTTTTGAGATTGCATCCAAGTACTACATTTCGGACTCTTCCATTGACTATGATGGCTGCTTCACTTCTTCTAAGGAATCCCTGCCCATAGTAGTATATATAATAGTCATCTGAGTTAAATTCACCCATTCCAGTCCATTTTAGTTTACTGATTACTAAAATGTTGATGTTCACTCTTGCCATCTCCTGTTTGACCACTTTCAATTTGCCTTGATTCATGGATTAACAGTTCAGGTTTCTATGATTATTGCTCTTTACAGCATTGGACTTGACTTCCATCATCAGTCACATCCACAGCTGGGTGTTATTGTTGCTTTGGCTCCATCTTTTTATTCTTGCTGGAGTTATTTCTCCACTGATCTCCAGTAGCATATTGGGCACCTACTGACCTGGGGAGTTCATCTTTCAGTGAAATGGTGTAAGTCACACTTTAAAAAAGCAGAGATTCCCTTTATTGTTGAGCACTAGCAACTTCTGCTACCCTCAGCAGTTCCATTGCTAGCTGTTTGCTCTGCCTGACACACTTTTGCATAACTGTGCTATTATATATGGGCTTCTCAGGTGGCTCAGTCATAAAGTATCCATCTACCTGCACAGGAGATGGAAGGTTTGATTCCTGGGTCAGGAAGAACCCTTGGAGGGGAGCATGGCAATCCACTCCAGTATTCTTGCCTGGAAAATGCTATGGACAGAGGAGCCTAGCAGGCTACATTTCATAGGATCACAAAAAGTCAGACACAGATGAGGACACATGCAGGTTATGCTATGTGCTAAGTTCCTTCAGTCATGTCTGACTCTTTGTGACCCTTTGAACTGTAGCCCACCAGGCTCCTTGTCTATGAGATTTTCCAGGCAAGAATATTGAAGTGGTTGGCATTTCCTCCTCCAGTGGATCTTCCTGACCCAGAGATCAAACCACATCCGTTATGTTGCCTGCACTGGCACATGGGATCTTTACCACTAGCACCATCTGGAAAGCTATATATGTATAGTTGGTCAAAACTTTCCTTTGGGTTCTTCTGTAAGTATAACTCAAAGGAACATTTTAGCCAACCCAATAAATGGAAGTTCACAATATTATTATTCTTGATGACAGGAAAAATATTGAAACCAATCCAAATGACTATAATAACAGAATTGAACAAACACAATGAAACAAAGTGAGAATAAAATTAGAAGCAAGTTGTTTGAGGAGGCAAGAACACAGAAGAGAGGCTGGTCTAAGAGAAGCAAGAATATCTTACCTGTCAGAGCACATAAGTAGATAAGCAAATAGATTGCAAAATTTATATTTAGAAGGTATCCTTCTCATTAGAATGTATCTAACTTCTCTACAATATGGGGCAACTTCATAGTTTAAAATGAAGTGTAGAAGGGAAGTTGGGGGGGAAAAAAGGTGTGAAACGTCGATCTCTAAAAGTGAAACCTAAACATATCAGGGATATATAGTATAATTGCCTGAAAGAATTAAGTGCCATTTGAGATTTGTGGTCAGAGGCTGAAGTGAGTCCAGATGACAATGCCATTTGATTTTCTCCAGCCATGTTTGGCTGCTTGAGTATAAAGTAGGAATGAGTGGATAATTGAGTTTTGCAGAGGAGAATGATGGAGGAGAGAGATCAGAGCATCAGGGATGTTTTCCTGGGAATGATTATAACTCTATACCATAAGATCTAAGTTATTACCAAATAAAAAGAGAACTTGAAGTGAGTAATATACAAATGATGAAAAATGGCAAATGAAATAGCCCTGAGGAAAGGTGAGATTGGAGGGTACCCAGAGTATGAGAGATTTGAAACAGATTTCAGAAGGGCTTGCTGTGGACAACGAGGTTTAGGTAATGACCTTGATAGTTGTTTGAGGTAGGATGAAGGAAAAGACCATTACATAGGGAGAGGTTAAGGAACTGAGGAGGCAGGGTATTAGGAGGAATCCCCTATATCAATTTAGGAGCTGCCAAGATTAACAACAAGAATAATAGTGGAAAGGAAGACAGTGATCCAGGTACTAAATTTATAAAGCAGTATGGCCCTAGGTCTAAAATATTGCTACATATATAGCAGACAAAGTATTACCATCCAGAATATATGAGAAACTCCTATATACCAGCTTATAAATGAAAAATAAGATATTTTTCTTATTTAAACATAAAATGAACAAAGACTATGAAAAGACTAAGTTCACAGAAGAACATATAAATTCAATAAACATAAATAGATGTGTTCTCTTGCAATAGGAAAACACAAATTAAAATTATTACTTTTTAAACTATTTAGCCAAAAAAATGAGATTTGACAATATACAATATTGAATTGGAGGTGGAGAAATGGGCCATCGAAATTTTTTTGGTAAGTATAGATGAATGCAAACTTTTTAGAAAACAATCTTTGGCTTCTCTCAAAATTTTAAGAGTGCATACATTTAGCCAACAAAAGCTATTTCCAGAAATGTTTCTTATTACAGTACTCATAGATATAAGGTTTAATATTAATTGTAGTTGTAAAAGCTTTAAAGCAATCTAAATGTTCAGCAATAGTGCTTTCTGGGATCACCTTTCCAAGTAAGTTACTTGTTCTCACTTCCTTGTGCAAGGATTTGTGTCTGGAAGCACCCAAACTTAGAATCCCTACAAGGTAGTTTATCTCCCTTTTTAACTTACAAATATTGACAACTATACTACCCAATTACGACCTTTCCTTTTTCACTTGGGATGCTGAGAGACCAGATTCTTCCTGCAATCTGACAGATATTTCCCAAATTAACTAAGGTGCAAAACTTTTCAAGACATGGGGACAGTTCGTGATTTAATCCCCTCCCTTAGGGCTACTTTATATAAATTATTCATCAGGATAGAAAAGATTCAATCTTGCTAGTCCACACTTTCCTAATGATTGTTATCAAATCCATATGTTTACAGATGAAAGAAGTATTTTCACATGACAGACACTCAGACTTTGGCCTTCTGAAATAGTATTATATGAAGATTCAAAGCTAAGTGGGTAGTGCTGAGCAATGAGAACATTATTTCTTTCTAATAAAGAGAGAAGAGATAAAATTCTAGAGGAAGTCTGTCTTAGCTCAGACTACAATAACAAAATACCATTAACTGATTATCTTAACAAACAGACATTTATGATTTCCAGTTCAAGATGGCAGAGTAGAAAGAGAACTGCTCATCTCCTCCTGTGAGAGTACCAAAATTGCAGCTAGCTGTTGAACAACTATCAAAAGGAGAAATCTTGAACCTACCAAAAAGAGATGCCCCACATCCAAAGACAAAGAAGAGGCTGCAACAAGATGGCAGGAGGGGTGCAATCACGATAAAATCAAATCCCATACCCACCAGGTGTGATCCACAAACTGGAGAACAATAATACCAGAGAAGTTTTCCTACTGTTGTGAAGGTTCTGAGCCCCACATCAGGTTTCCCAGCCTGGGAATCTGACAAAGGGACAGGAATCCATGGGGAATCTGACCTAAAGCCCAGTGGAATTTGACTACAAGACTTCCACAGGATTGAGAGAAACAGAAATTCCACTCTTGGAGGACGCAAACAAATCTTGCATGCACCAAGACCCAGCAGAAAGGAGTAGTGACCCCCGGAAACTGAACCAGATCTACTACCTAGTGTTGGAGGGTTTCCAGGGAGGCGCGAATTGCCATAGGGATGGGGGCACTGGCAGCAGCAGTCCTGGAATGTGCCCCTTGGTATACGTTCTCTCAGAGATTGCCATTAACCCAACCATAGAGCTCATAGAGGAGAAGGCAATGGCACCCCACTCCAGTACTCTTGCCTGGAAAATCCCATGGATGGAGGAGCCTGGTAGGCTGCAATCCATGGGGTCGCTAAGAGTCAGGCATGACTGAGTGACTTCACTTTCATTTTTCACTTTCATGCATCGGAGAAGGAAATGGCAACCCACTCCAGTATTTTTGCCTGGAAAATCCCAGAGACAGAGGAGCCTAATGGGCTGCTGTCTATGAGGTCGCACAGAGTCGGACACGATTGAAGCGACTTAGCAGCAGCAGCAGAGTTCATAGAACCCAGGGCTGGGTCACCTCAGTCCAAACAACTAACAAGGAGGGAATGCCACCCCACACATCAGCAGATAATTGGATTAAAGCTTTACTGAGAGCAGCCCTGCCCAACAGAGCAAGATCTAGCTTTTCCCATAGCCAATCCCTCCCATCAAGAAATTTGCATAAGCCTCTTAGCCTCATCCACCAAAGGAAGACAGAAGAAGCAAGAAGAACCAAAATTCAACAGTGGCTAGAACAAAAGCCACACTACAGAAAATCAGTCAGGATGAAAAAGGAGAGGGTGGTGTCCCAGATGAAGGGACAAGATAAAACCCCCAGAAAAACAACTAAAGAAAATGGAGATAGGCAAACTCCCAGAAAGAATGATTCAGAATAACAATAGAGAAGATGATCAAGAATCTTGAAAATGGAAGGGAGAAGATGCAAATAATGTTTACCAAAGTTCTAGAGGAACTAAAAAACAAACAGAGATGAACAATATACTAGAAGGAATCAGTGGCAGAATAACTGAAACAGAAGAATGGATAAATGACATGGAAGACAGAATAGTGGAAATCACAGCAGAACAGAATACAGAAAAAAGAATTAGGAAAAAAAAAAAAAATGAAGACAGCCTAAGAGTCATAGAGTCAGACATGACTGAGTCACCAACACTTTAGGTCTATAAGAGACCTTTGGAACAACATTAAATGCACCAACATTTGCTTTATAGGGGTCCTGGAAGGAGAAAAGAGAAAGAAAAGACCCAAGGAAGTATTTGAAGAGATAACAGCTGAAAAATTCTCCAGCATAGGAAAGGAAATAGTCAACCAAGTCTAGTCAGTGCAGAGTCCAAGGCAAGATAAACCCCAAAAGAATACACAAAGACACATAGGAATCAAACTTACAAGAATTGAGACAAAGATAGAACAGTAAAAGCAACAAACGAAAAAGCAACAAATAACATACAAGGAAACTCTCATAAAGTTATCAGCTAATTTCTCAACAGAAACTACAAGTCAGAAGGGAATGACACTGTACATTTAAAGTGATGAAAAGGAATAACCTTCAACCAAAAATTCACTACCCAGAAAGACTCTAGTTCAAATTTGTTGGAGAAATCGAAAGCAAAAGACAAGAGAATTCAGCTCCACCAAACAAGTTTTATAGCAAATGTTAAAGGAACTTCTCTAGGCAGGAAACACAAGAGAAGGAAAAGACCTACAGAAAACAAACCCAAAACAATTAAGAAAATGGTAATAAGATCACACAGATTGACAACTGCCTTAAATGTAAATGGATTAAATGCAACAACCAAAAGACAGGCTGGAGGATGAAAACACCACTTCCACTTATCATGTCTCTCTACTCAATCTCCCAAGTTGTATGTAATTATTTTATATTGTTAGATTAATCATGTTTCCATTATGGCTTGCAATCATCATTTATTTTTTGTTTAACTATTGATTGTGAAACTGATAAACATATTTTACTCTTCTGATTCTGTAACTACTATAATACCATCATATCATGATTTGTCAACAGAAAATAATAGAATTCTATATCACTAATAGAAAAACCTGTAATCACATTTTAAAATTCAGATGCACAATAGAATTATCTTGGATTTTTCTTTTTTTGAAAGACACAAATGCCCAGGTATTGCTTTTTTACTTCAAAGCTCCAGATATGTTTCTAATGAGCAACCTTGTTTTAAAACAACTGGACTATATGAT
>SJYC01041413.1:0-40374 GCA_006408675.1 Madoqua kirkii | reverse complement strand
ATTTCTAATCTAATACTGAGAATACCAAAGAAACAGTATGTTGCAAAAAGTAAGAAATTAATATGCAATACATATTATTAACTGAAGTTGAGATTTTATTCAAATTTCACAGAATTTTGTACTGCTGTCCATTTTTGATTTTCATACCTTATTCAAATGCCACATTGTATTTAATCAAGTTGAGCAGCTTCAGCTGCATGCAACAAATTCTGGTAAATTCTCTTTTCATTTTTATTATATAACAAATATTTTCTAATTTCCCTTGTTATGGCTCCTTAGATACACCCATCTTTTAAAATTGGACATTTAATTTCTGAATACATGGAATTTTGAAAGTATCTTTGATGTTAATTTCTCATTTTGGTATTAATTTCTCATTTAAATACTTTCTTCTCTGCAATCACCCTCTGTGCTATTTCAGTCTTCTAACTATAATTAGGTTTTCAATGACTAAGTTAAAGATGTCTCTTAGTAAATGTCACATTGCATTTGAAAGTATGGGGTTATTTTCAAGTACCTTTTGATACTGATTTTTAACACAATTCCACAGAGATAAGGTAACAGACTCTGTATGATTTCTACACCTTTAGACCATAAAATTTTTGTACCTGGTGTTATGTCCCTGGATACATTCCAGTGTCTCCTAGTTTGCAGTCTGTGGGAACTTGAATAGAATTTATATTCTACTGTTGCATGAAAATTGTATAAATTTAGTTATTTTGAATTAGTTCAAAGTGATTTTTCAGGTCTACTATTTACTTCCACTTTCTGTATATTCATTCTATTAATTTTTGAGAGTTTAATGTTGAAACTATAATTAAAAATCCCAATTTGTCTACTTAAAAGAAAAAAAATGTAGTAGTATATAGTGGAATTACATGTAATTTTGGTCTATATTTTTCCAGTTTCCTGTAAATGTGTTATCATATTTTTGTGTGTGTGTGTTATCATATTTTTATAATTTAAGAAATAAATAAAATAAATGGACACTTATTCTCACATTTATGGAAGCTGGGAAGTCCAAGACCAAGATGCTGGCAGATTTTGTTCTTGGTGAGGGCTCACTTCCTGGGTTGTAAGAAGGGCAGTTTCCCTCTATGCTTTAGTATGGCTGGGAGAGAGTACACTGTGTTCTTTCCCTTTTCTTATAAGAGCAGTAATTCCATTGTGGCGACCCAGCCTCATGATCTCATCTAAAATCTACTACCTCCCACTACTAAATACCAAGATATTGGGTATTAGGACTTCAACATGGGAATTATTCAGTTTATAACAAAGTCCAAGGTAAAATAGAGAAGCATGGCTATATAAGGGATTTTTTTTTCATTTGGGGGGTGGGGGTGAGTCAGAGGTATCATTGAAAAAGGTATTTATAGGCTTTCAGCACATAAGTAAGTAAGTTCAGTCACTCAGTCGTGTCCAATTCTTTGTGACCACATGAATCGCAGCACGCCAGGCCTCCGTGTCCATCACCACCTCCCAGAGTTCATTCAAATCCACGTCCATTGAGTCAGTGATGCCATCCAGCCATCTCATCCTCTGTCATCCCCTTCATTTCCCGCCCCCAATCCCTCCCAGCATCAGAGTCTTTGCCAATGAATCAACTCTTCACATGAAGTGGCTAAAATACTGGAGTTTCAGCTTTAGCATCATTCCTTCCAAAGAAATCCCAAGGCTGATCTCCTTTCGAATAGACTGGTTGGATCCCCTTGCAGTCCAAGGGACTCTCAAGAGTCTTCTCCAACACCACAGTTCAAAAGCATCAATTCTTCGGCACTCAGCTTTCTTCATAGTCCAACTCTCATATCCACACATGACCACTGGAAAAACCATAGCCTTGACTAGATGGACCTTTGTTGGCAAAGTAATGTCTCTGCTTTTGAACATGCTATCTAGCTCGGTCATAACTTTTCTTCCAAGGAGTAAGCGTTTTTTAATTTCATGGCTGCAGTCACCATCCGCAGTGATTTTGAAGCCCAGAAAAATAAAGTCTGACACTGTTTCCACTGTTTCTCCATCTATTTCTTGTGAAGTGGTGGGACCAGATGCCATGATCTTTATTGTCTGAAAGTTGAGCTTTAAGCCAACTTTTTCACTCTCTTGTTTTACTTTCATCAAGAGGCTTTTTAGTACCTCTTCACTTTCTGCCATCAGGGTAGTGTCATCTGCATATCTGAGGTGATTGATATTTCTCCTGGCAATCTTGATTCCAGCTTGTTCTTCTTCCAGCCCAGTGTTTCAGCACATAAAAGATATTTAAAGTCATATGACTATGCACTATACAAAGAGATGAATGTCAACAGAGAAAACAAATAAGAACTAAGCTCAGAATACTACAATCCTAAGAGTTCAGAGATATAAGGAAAAACCAACAAAGGAGAATGAGAAAGAGAACAACAAAGTAGGAGATAAAATGTCAGAGCCAAGTGTCTTGATGATCAAGTGAAGAATGTTGTCAAATTATGCAGATATCTAATAAGATGAAGATCAAAAACTTAAACATGGTTTTTAGGAATTACTACCAATGGTGCCTTTGCTTGTCATTTGTGACCTCGACAACAACTCTTTTTGCAAGATGGTGAAAGTGACAACCTGATTGGAATATACTGAAGAAAGATTAAGCGGAAGAGTTGCAGACTTTAAATTCACAGTCAAATGTACCAGCAGACATATGTTGGAAAGGCTTAAAATTTTTTAATATAAATTTATTTATTTTAATTGGAGGCTAATTACTTTACAAATTGTATTGGTTTTGCCATACATCAACATGAATCAATGCTATAGTTTGGTGAGGATGTGTAACAACTGAAACTCCATGCTCTGCCCATGAGAGAGCAAAACAATATAAGAACCTTGAAGAACTGTACTTTCTTATAAGATTAAATACAGATCTACCTAGCAATATCACAGTTTCACCCCTAAATATTAATCTAAGATATAGGAAAACATTTATCCACAAAAAGACTTGTACAAGAATATCCATAGCAGCTTTATTCATAATCACCACAAATTGGAAGCAGCCCAAATCAGCTTAAAGATGAACAAACCAAAACTATAGAAAAATATAAGAACATGATAGATAAATCTTAAAAATACTGTTTTGAATGAAAGAAGCCAGAAACAAAAGAGCATATTTTGTAGGATTCCATTAATATGAAATTTAATAACAAGTAAAACTAATCTGTGATAATAGAAACAGAACAATGGTTGCCTATGAGGACTGAGAATTATCTATAAAGGGGTAACAGTGAACTTTCTGGGGTCATGAAAAAGTTCTATATTGTGACTGGGGTGTTGGTTACACAGATGTATATATTTGCCACAATTTGCCAAATTATACACTTAGTTTTGCCCAGCAAAGGAGACTGTAAACAAAACAAAAAGGCAACCTATGGAATGGGAAAAAATATTTGCAAACAATGCAACCAAAAAGGGCTTGATTTTCAAAATATACAAATACCTTATATAGCTCAATATCAAAAACAAGCAACCCAAATGGACAGAAGACCTAAAAACACATTTCTCCAAAAAATAAATACAGATGGCCAACAAACACATGAAAGATGCTCAACATCACTAATTATTGGAGAAATGCAAATCAAAATTACTATGAATTATCACCTCACTCCAGAATGGGCACCCTCAAAAATCTACAAGTAATAAATGCTGACGAGGGTGTAGAGGAAAAGTAACCCTACTTCAAAGTTGGTGGGAATAAAAATTGGTACAGCAACTATGGAAAACAATATGTAGGTTCCTTAAAAAAAAACTAAAAATAGAGCTATTACATGATCCAGCAAAACCTACTCCTGGGCATATATCCAAAAAACACGAAAACTCTAACTTCAAAGGATGCATGCACCGTAACGTTCATTGCAGCCCTATTCACAATAGCCAAGACATGAAAGTATCCTAAATGTCTGTCTACTATTTACACAAAGATTCCCTGCATCCTGTCATCCCCAACTCTTTTCTTCCTCTTATTCATCTCAGTTGCCATATTAGTCTTCCAAGTCCTCTTGAACAAATTTTCCTTTCTCACTTGCCCTGTTTCAAAGTTCACTTCTGCTCTGCATAATCTTAATTACCCAAACATTGGTGCCTTCCCTACAATAAAAATCTTCACTAATATTTTTTTAGTGAGTGTTTCAGTCAAAACAGGACTGCTAGAGATATTACTTTGCCAACAAAGGTCCATCTAGTCAAGGCTATGGTTTTTCCAGTAGTCATGTATGGATGTGAGAGTTGGACTGTGAAGAAAGGTGAGTGCCAAAGAACTGATGCTTTTGAACTGTGCTGTTGGAGAAGACTCTTGAGAGTCTCTTGGACTGCAAGGAGATCCAACCAGTCCATTCTAAAGGAGATCAGTCCTGGGTGTTCTTTGGAAGGAATGATGCCAGTACTTTGGCCACCTCATGTGAAGAGTTGACTCACTGGAAAAAACTCTGATGCTGGGAGGGATGGGGGCAGGAGGAGAAGGGGACGACAGAGGATGAGATGGCTGGATGGCATCACCGACTCGAAGGACGGGAGTCTGAGTGAACTCTGGAAGTTCGTGATGACCAGAGTCCTGGCATGCTGCAGTTCATGGGGTCACAAAGAGTCGGACATGACTGAGAGATTGAACTGAACTGAACTGAATGCTTTTCACCATCACATCCTGTTTAGTTCTTTAAAAAGTTGCAAACTTCGTCCTTATTTGGAGTAATCAGAGAAAGGCATTGAGAGACATGACTTTTAAGAGGTCATAACCTCCAACCTGCTGCCAGGCAAGATACCCAAACCATGCCAGAAGGAGCTTGCTGTGAAAGCAAGCATTTGAAAGAAGACAAAGCTACTAATCAGCTGCGTTTTGTACTTCAGGTTAGATTACCAAAGATTACCTGCTATTTAGGGAGGGCACACAAGCTCAGTTGTGTCCGATTCTTTGTAACTCATGGACTGTAACTCTCCAGGCAAGAATACTGGAGTGGATTGCCATTTACTCCTTCAGAGGATCGCCCTGACCCAAGGATCAAGCCCACATCTTCTGTGTTTCCTACATTACAGGAAGATTCTTTACCACTGAGCTACCTGGGAAGCTCATTTAGGGCGGACTATACCACAATAGGACTGTATCATCCCAAAATGGTGGAGTAGAATGATGTGCGCTCATTTTCTGTAAGAACACTAAAATCACAACTAGCTGCTGAACAACCATCAACAGAAGAATGTTGAATCCTACCCCATAAAAAGAAAGATACCCAATGTCCAAGGGCAAAAGAGAAGCCCCACAAGACAGTAAATGGGGTGAAATCGCATTTAGAATCAAAATTCATACTTGCCAGAGATGCTCAGAGAGCACAAACAAAGCACTTATTCACACCAGGACTCAGGAAATAGAGCAGCAACTCCACAAGGGAGTTGTTAGGGGCACTGAATGCAACAATCCTGGGCGCTGCAGTGTACTGGCATAAGTCCTTTTGACGGAGGTCGCCATTACCCTTACAATAGTTTGGCTCAGGCCAAACTATAGGGAAGGAACACAGCCCCACACATCAGCAAAATATTGGATTAAAGATTTATTGAGCATGACCCTGCCCACCAGAGCAAGACCCAGGTTCTCTACAACCAGTCACTCTCATCAGAAAGCTTCCACAACCTCTTATCCTCATCCACCAGAGGGCAGGTAGAATGGAAACCACAATCAAAGAAAAAAAAAAAAAACCAAACTGATCACGTGGCTCATGGGCCTTGTCTAACTTAATAAAACCATGAGTCATGCTCTATAGAGCCACCTAACATAGAGGGTCATGGTGGAGAGTTCTGACAAAACGGGGTCTACTGGAGAAGGAAATGGCAAACCACTTCAGCATTCTTGCCTTGAGAATCTCAAGAATAGCATGAAACGACAAAAAGATATGACACTGAAAGATGAACTTCCCAGTTCAGTACGTGCACAATATGCTACTGGAGAAGAGCAGAGAAATATTTCCAGAAGGAATAAAGAGGCTGAGTCAATGTGGAAACATGCCAACTATGGATGTGTCTGGTGATAAAAGTAAAGTCCAATGGCCATAAAGAACAATATTGCATAGGAGCCTGGAATGTTAGGTTCATGATTCAAGGTAAATTGGAAGTGGTCAACTGGAAATGGTAAGACGGAACATCGACCTTTTAGGAATCAATGAACTAAAATGGACTGAAGTGGACAAATTTAATTCAGATAACCATTATATATACTACTGTGGGCAAGAATCCCTTAGAAGAGATAGAGTAGCACTCATACTCAACAAAAGAGTCCAAAATGAAGAACTTGGGTGCAATCTCAAAAACGACAGAATGACTTCTGTTCCTTTCCAAGCAAACCATTCAATGCCAGCTGTGGATGTATGTGGTGGTGAAAGTAAAGTCCGAGGCAGTAAAGAACCATATTGCATAAGAGTAATGCCCCAAGTCTATGTAATCCAAGTAATGGACTGGATTACATTCCATTCCATTAATCCAAGTCTATGCCCCAACCATAGACTGAGCTATTTGACTGAGCTTGTAACCTGAGCTACAAGGGAAGTCCTTGTAAAGAATTTGCCTGCAGTGCAGGAGACCCAAGTTCAATCCCTGGGTTGGGAAGATGCCATGGAGAAGAAAATGGCAACCCACTCCAATATCCTTGCCTGGAAAATCTTATGGAGAGGAGCCTGGTGGGCTGCAGTCCATGGGGTTGCAAAGAGTCAGGCAGGACTAAGCGACTAACACTTAACACTTATGTCCCAACCAGGAATGCAGAAGAAGCTGAAGTTGAACAGCTCTATGAAGACCTATAAGACCTTCTAGAACTAACACCCCAAAAAGAAGTCATTTTCATCAAAGGGTAACGGAATGCAAATGTAGGAATCAAGACATAGCTGGAATAACAGGCAAGTTTGGCCTTGGAATACAAAATGAAGCAGGGCAAAGGCTATCAGAGTTTTGCCAGAAGAACACCCTGGTCATGGCAAACACCCTCTTCCAACAAAACAACAGACAACTGTGCACACGGACATCACCAGAGGGTCAATACTGAAATCAGATTGATTATATTCTTTGTAACCAAAGATGGAGAAACACTATACAGTCAGCAAAAACAAGACCAGGAGTTGACTGTGGCTCAGATCATGAACCCCTTATTGCAAATATCCTACTTAAATTGAAGAAAGTAGGGAAAACCACTAGACCATTCAGATATGACCTAAATCAAGTCCCTTACAATTATACAGTGGAAGTGACAAATAGACTCAAAGGATTAGATCCAATAGATAGAGTGTCTAAAGAACTATGGGCAGAGGTTTGTAACACTGTACAGGAGGTGGTAATCAAAATCATCCCTGAGAAAAAGAAATGTAAAAAAGCAAAATGGTTGTCTGAAGAGGCCTTACAAATATCTGAGAAAAAAAGAGAAGTTAAAGGCACAGGAGAAAAGGAAAGATATACACATCTGAATGCAGAGTTCCAAAGAATAGCAAGGAGAGATAAGAAAGCCTTCCTAAGTGATCAATGCAAAGACACAAAGGAGAAAAATAGAATAGGAAAAACTAGAGATCTCTTCAAGAAAATTAGAGATACCAAGGAAACATTTCATAGAAAGATGGTCACAATAAAGAACAGAGGTATGGACCTAACAGAAGCAGAAAATATTAAGAAAAGGTAGCAAGAATACACAGAACAATACCAAAATATATATATATCTTAATGAACCAAATGACCACAATGGTGTGATCATTCACCTAGAGCCAGACATCCTGGAATGTGAAGTCAAGTGGTCCTGAGGAAGCATCACTACCAACAAAGCTAGTGGAAGTGATAAATTCCAATGGAGCTGTTTCAAATCCTAAAAGATGATGACACAATAAAGAACAGAGGTATGGACCTAACAGAAGCAGAAAATATTAAGAAAAGGTAGCAAGAATACACAGAACAATACCAAAATATATATATATCTTAATGAACCAAATGACCACAATGGTGTGATCATTCACCTAGAGCCAGACATCCTGGAATGTGAAGTCAAGTGGTCCTGAGGAAGCATCACTACCAACAAAGCTAGTGGAAGTGATAAATTCCAATGGAGCTGTTTCAAATCCTAAAAGATGATGTTATGAAAGTGTTGCATTCAATATGCCAACAAATTTGGAAAACGCAGCAGTGGCTATAGGACTGGAAAAAGTGAGCTTTCTTTCCAATCCCAAAGAAAGGCAATGCCAAAGCATGTTCCAAACATCAAACAATTGTACTCACTTCACATGCTAGCAAAGTAATGCTCAAAATTCTCCAAGTTAGTCTCCAAAAATACATGAACTAAGGGCCTTAGAAAGCATCATTATGAACAAAGCTAGTGGAGATGATGGAATTCCAGTTGAGCTATTTCAAGTCCTGTAAGATGATCCTGTGAAAGTGCTACACTTGATATGCCAGCAAATTTGGAAAACTCAGCAGTGGCCACAGGACTGGAAAAGATCAATTTTCATTCCAATCCCTAAGAAAGGCAATACCAAAGAATGTTCAAACTACTGCACAATTGCATTTATCTCACACGCTAGTAAAGTAATGCTCAAAATTCTCCAAGCCAGGCTTCAGCAAAACATGAACAGTGAACTTCCAGATGTTCAATCTGGTTTTAGAAAAGGCAGAGGAACCAGAGATCAAATTGCCAACATCCACTGTATCATTGAAAAAGCAAGAGAGTCCCAGGAAAACATCTATTTCTGCTTTATTGACTATGCCAAAGCCTTTGACTGTGTGGATCACAATAAACTGTGGAAAGTTCTGAACGAGATGGGAATACTAGACCACCTAACCTGCCTCTTGAGAAATCTATATGTAGATCAGGAAGAAACAGTTAGAACTGGACATGGAACAACAGACTGGTTCCAAATAGGAAAAGGAGTACATCAAGGCTGTATATTGTCACCCTGCTTATTTAACTTCTATGCAGAGTAAAAGTAATGCTCAAAATTCTCCAAGCCAGTCTTCAGCAAAACATGAACAGTGAACTTCCAGATGTTCAATCTGGTTTTAGAAAAGGCAGAGGAACCAGAGATCAAATTGCCAACATCCACTGTATCATTGAAAAAGCAAGAGAGTCCCAGGAAAACATCTATTTCTGCTTTATTGACTATGCCAAAGCCTTTGACTGTGTGGATCACAATAAACTGTGGAAAGTTCTGAACGAGATGGGAATACTAGACCACCTAACCTGCCTCTTGAGAAATCTATATGTAGATCAGGAAGAAACAGTTAGAACTGGACATGGAACAACAGACTGGTTCCAAATAGGAAAAGGAGTACATCAAGGCTGTATATTGTCACCCTGCTTATTTAACTTCTATGCAGAGTTCATCATGAGAACTACTGGGCTGGAAGAAGCACAATCTGGAATCAAGATTGCCAGGAGAAATATCAATAACCAGATATGCAGATGACACCACCTTTTTGGTAGAAAGGGAAGTGAAGTCGCTCAGTTGTGTCCGACTCTTTGGGACCCCATGGACTGTAGCTTATCAGGCTCCTCCATCCATGGGATTTTCCAGGCAAGAGTGCTGGTGTAGATTGCCATTTCCTTCTCCAGGGGATCTTCCCAACCCAGGATTCGAACCCAGATCTCCTGTATTGCAGGCAGACGCTTTACGTCTGAGCCACCAGGGAAGCCTGCTCTATGGTAGAAAGGGAAGAGGAAGCCTCTGAATGAAAGTGAAAGAGGAAAGCAAAAAAATTGGCTTAAAGCTCAACATTCAGAAAACTAAGATCATGACATCTGGTCCCATCATTTCATGGGAAATAGATGGGGAAACAGTGGAAACAGTGTCAGACTTTATTTTGGGGGGGCTCCAAAATCACTACAGATGGTGACTGCATTCACGAAATGAAAAGGCACTTTCTCCTTGGAAGAAAAGCTATGACAAACCTAGACAATGTATGAAAAAGCAGAGACATTACCTTGCCAGCAAAGGTCCATCTAGTCAATGCTATGGCTTTTCCAATGGTCATGTATGGATGTGAGAACTGTACCATAAAGAAAGCTGAACACTGAAGAACTGATGCTTTTGAACTGTGGTGTTAGAGAAGACTCTTGAGAATCCCTTGAACTTCCAAGAGATCATAAATGAAATCAAACCTGAATATTCTTTGGAAGGACTGATACTGAAGATGAATCTCCAATACTTAGGTCACCTGATGTGAAGAGCCAACTCAATAGAAAAGACCCTGATGCTGAGAAAGATTGAAGGCAGGAGGATAAGGGGACCAAGGAGGACGAGATGATTGGACGGCATCACCGACTCAATGGACATGAGTTTGAGCAAGCTCCGGGAAATGGTGAAAGAAGAAAACCTGGCCAGCTGTAGTCCATGGGGTCATAAAGAGTCAGACAGGACTGAGTGACTGAACAACATGCTGCAATAGTAAAAGATGCATTTAAAGTTGGAGATTTACAGAAGCTGTAAGATACAAAATGTGTGACCTCCATAATCCTCAACACTAACTCAAGAAGGAAAGGATGGTATTCTACAAGATTCTTTATGAAGGCTGCTTATATCTACAACTGGATTGCTCAGCAGTTAACCTCAGCTAAAGCTCTTTCCTCCCACAACTCTCACCTCTACCATTGGGTTCTAAGACCTACAAGAGCAGAGAACATGTCTGCTTATTCATTAATGTACCTTCATTACCTGGCTTATGCCTGGCACAAAGTTGGTGCGGAATCAACATTTGTTAGATGAATGAGTCTTGCTAGTATCACAGTCCCTTAATTAGCCGTGTCTAAAATAATATATCCATTCACCCTATAAATCATAGTCACACTGCACTAAGAACTGTGTTTCTGTATAGCTTAATGAGAACACGATTAGAAAATAAATTCTGTCCTCAAGGGGTTTTCAGTCCAGAATTAGTGAGAAGCAGTGATGCCAACATGGGATGAATGATGAATTTGAAAGAACTGGATGCCACAACAAACCTAAGAGGAACACCTAACCCTACTTGGGTTATAAGGAAGAAACATGCAACAAAGACACAAAGCAAAATAATATCCAGAAAAATAGAAGGTAAGGCAGAGGAAATGGCATAGCATCAAAGGCCGGGGACAAAAGGATCCTCACCCACTGTGCAGCAGGCTTTTACTGAATGTGCTTTGACTCAGGCTGTTGTAAATACAACAGCGAACAAATCAGTCTTTGCTTTTATGAAGTTTACTCTGTTGTGAAAGAAAGAGGTAAGCATTGGAGAGTGTACAGGTTGGTGGGTGCCCTGAGCTCCTGGTCTAGTTGTGGGGGGACTTGGCAGACTTTCTGTGTGCACCTGAGACATGGAGGATGAGCAGGATTATCCAAAAGACTGGAGAAGAGGAAAGACTGCATAAGAAGAGAGATCACGGGGTTCTATAAACCACATGGCAGCCTCTACAGCTGGAGCAAAGCACTGAGGCAAATTGGATTTAGAACCTGAGAGACAGAGGAATGTGGTGCTGTTGTAAAAGGATCGTGTCAAATCCTTGCTCCCCAACCCCCTCTTTAGCTGTTGGGCAAGATTATTCATGTCTCCATTCTCAGTCTTATCTGGAAAATTGAAGATAATGATATCAATTATTTCATAAAATAATTTTGAGTATTGAATGATTCAGTAAAACACCATAATGCCTGGTACACAGATAGTGCTCAATAAATATAAGCTTCCTTTTTCCTACTTGCTGTTTGCTCCATGACCTCCTGCTTCCCAGCTTTTCTCTTACCTCAATAGGTATTTTGTCAGCTCAACTATTTCCCTCCCAGCATCCTGGAAAACCTCCTGCCTGCCCAGCCCTGACTCTATACAGCAGCACAGGGACACATGCCATGAAGATTGTTAAACCCAAGTTGAACTCTTACCTACTAAACTGTTTGCAAGGACTGGAAGAAAATAACAAACACAGATTTGTCTGATACGGTTCATGGAGACACTTTCACAGAAATTCATTTCCCTGCTATAGCTGAAAACAATGGAGACAGAGACCTGAAATGGCATTGCATTTAGGTAAAAGGGTCCCTCCTCTCAGAGTTTACAGTGTCTTTATTTGTCTCAAAGCACCAATGTCCTCACCATGAAAATTGAGGCAGAGACATGTACAGAGCTTCATCTCCATTAAAACAGCCCACAGATGTGGTGAGCCAACCCAACTAAATGAGTTGGAGGGGATAGGCCATACCTCTGTGTCTGGTAAGAGTTTTAAGTAGGAATGTGAGAGACTTGGAGGTAAACAGTCACCTATTCACTTTCAAGGTGTTTAACCTTGAGCAAGGTGGCTTAGCCCTAAAGAATCTGCCGGCAGTGCAGGAGACATGGAAGGAGCCATGGGTTTGATCCCTGGGTTGAGAAGATACCCTGTAGAAGGAAATAGCAATGCACTCCAGTATTCCTGTCTGAAAATCCCATGAACAGAGGACCCTGGAGGACTACAGTCCATGGCATCGCAAAGCAGCCAGACACAACTGAGCACACACACACCATTATAATAAAAATATTAGAAGAGAACTAGCTCTAAAGGGAAGCAAAAAAACCTTTCTTAATGCAATTCACCCCTGTCTGCTCAGTGTCTTCCCATTTTCTCATCTTTTGACCTTTGCTAACCAACAGGATTTCATCTTCTTTCCAACTCAAACACCCACATTCCATATCCACACTCCTGAGACACAGAACTCACTCTTGAATCCTTGGCCTCATGTCCCTGGAAATGGAAAATCTCATTTGAAATATCAAATCCTTTCTCTAACTCCAGACTACCCTTCCTTTCTGATGTTCATAATGTAGTTAAGTAACCAAAAGTCATGAAGAAATGAAGTAGTGAAGTTGCTCAGTCATGTCCAACACTTTGGGACCCCATGAACTGTAGCCTGCCAGGCTCCTCTGTCCATAGGATTTTCCAGGCAAGAATATTAGAGTGGGTTTCCATTTATTTCCCCAAGAGATCTTCCCAACCCAGGGATTAAACCTGGGTCTCCTGCATTGCAGGCAGATACCTTACTGGCTGAGCCACAAGGGAAGTCATGAAGGGACTGTCAAAAAAGATCATGAAAGAAAGAGACACATGTACCCCAATGTTCATTTCAGCACTGTTTATAATAGCCAGGACATAGAAACAACCTAGATATCCATCTGCAGATGAATGGATAAGAAAGCTGTGGTACATATACACAATGGAGTATTACTCAATCATTAAAAAGAATACATTTGAATCAGTTCTAATGAGATGGATGAAACTGGAGCCAATTATACAGAGTGAAGTAAGCCAGAAGGAAAAACACCAATACAGTATACTAACACATATATATGGAATTTAGAAAGATGGTAATGATAACTCTGTATGCGAGACAGCAAAAGAGACACAGATGTATAGAATGGACTTTTGGACTCTGAGAGAGAGGGAGAGGGTAGGATGATGTGGGAGAATGGCATTGAAACATGTATACTATCATGTAAGAAACAAATCACCAGTCTATGTTCAATATAGAATACAGGATGCTTGGGGCTGGTGCACGAGGATGATCCAGAGAGATGATATGGGGTGAGAAGTGGGAGGGGGGTTCAGGACTGGGAACCCATGTACACCTGTGGCAGATTCATGTCAATGTATGGCAAAACCAATATAGTATTGTAAAGTAAAATAAAGTAAAAATTAAAAGAAAAAAAAACTGTCAAAGTCAGAGGTCCATGACAGTCTGTCCAGTTAACTGTCCTTTGTGGCTCACCTGGTAAAGAATCCTCCTGCAATGTGGGAGACCTGCGTTTAATCCTTGGGTTGGGAAGATCCACTGGAGAAAGGAAAGGCTACCCACTCCAGTATTCTTGCCTTAGAGAATTCCATGGATTGTATAGTCCATGGGGTCACAAAGAGATGGATACAACTGAGTGACTTTTACTTTCACTTTCTTTACCTGTTTCAAGCAGAGTCTCAACATAACACAGAATTCTACTTAGATACTTCAATTCAATAGTATGCTGGACCTGGTTTATACTGACTCACAGGAGAAAATTATTAATTCTTATGAATTTTTCAAGCTGATTGCTAAACACTATTAATATTTTCAAATAAATTAACTTCAACTATTTGAATTATATTAAAAACAAAAACAATAAATACTACATACTCATGCCTACCTCATTATTTTATTATATTTTATTGTTTCATATAATCTTGAGATTATTTACATCTACTGTACCTGCATAGTTGCCCCCCCTCATCCACTAGATATATCCTCCAATACCTCCAATGAACACCTGGAACTGCCAATTGTATCAAATCTATATGACTTTCCTATATATCCATACCTATGATAAAGCTTAACCTATAAATTAGGCACAGTAATAGATTTAAAACAATAGCTAATTATTAAATAGAACAATTTTAACAAAATACCATAATAAAAGTTATGTTAATCTCTATTTCTCTCTCAAAATATCCTACTGTACAAATTTAATGCCCTTTCCATCTTAACTAACCACTCATCAGGTACTGTGGCCATAACATTTGCATTTGAGGTAGAAAAGCAAAACTAGCCTGAATTTTATTTCCTTCTTTACAATGTCACAGGTAAAAGATTTGTTCTTACCGTAGATGTTGGCATCCTCAGACTGACTTTTTTCTTTCCTTATTAAGTCAGGAACTTTCACTTTTTCACTTTAAAAATGCATTTATAGCTTCTCTTTGGCATACCTGACTTGCCAACATCATTTCTCTTACACTTTGGGACCATTATTAAAATTTTAAAAAGTCACTTAGGTATAAACATTGTGATAACATGAAAGGTAACCTGATAACCCAGAAGGCTACCAAGTGACTAATGGGCAGGAGATGCTGAGAAAGGGATGATTCTCATCCTGCAATGGAACAGGAGGGCATGGAATTTCATCACACTACTCAGAATAGCACCCAATTTAAAACTTATGAATTATGTATTTCTGAAATTTTCCCTTAATATTTTTGGACCACAGCTAACTGAGAGTAACTATAACTGAAGAAAGCACTAAATCTCAAATAAGGAGAGACTACTGTATAATGGAACTATTTAACTTTTTTTTCCAGTTCCAAATTTAATAGCATCATGTTGGGCTGCCAGTGGGCATATTAACCTCTTATGTGCTAAGTCACTTCTGTCATGCCTATTTGTGACCCTATGGATTGTAGTCCACCAGACTCCTCTGTCCATAGGATTCTCCAGGCAAGAATACTTGAGTGGTTTGCCATTCCCTTCTCTAGGGGATCTTCCCAATCCAGGGACCGAACCCATGTATTTTGCGTCTCCTGCATTGCCAGGTGGGTTCTTTATCACTAGCACCAACTGGAAAGCCATATTTACCCCATAGAAATTGTCAAAAGCTACAATCAGAGCTTTTTGTTTTTTTCCAGATATCCAATTGTGAAACATTTACCAGCACATTGCTGCTTCAACTGAAGGTTAAGCCAAAGGATCTCTGAGTTAAGAAGTAGGATTAAGGAAACCAACTAGTGATGTTGAGGCCTCTGGATACTAACAAAAGAGGGAAACATTATTACTCTTAAACCTGATGGAGCAAAGGGAAGTAATGGTGAGAGCTATCACTAGCCAGAGTCCCAAGGGACCAGCAACTGCCAGAGAACATCATGGAAAAAGGCAGAGGCACGAAGTGTAAACCTCCCTTTCCTCCCACCTCTGATCATATGCCACTGGCTAAACCCATCAGGAATCCAGCTAGTACAGAAACCTGGGGGCTGAAGTCCACATATGGGTCAAGTTCACCAGAGATAGAGTGCCAAGAAGGACATTTATAGGGAGCATTCCTAGTATGGTCATGTGTGCAATGGAGGGGAAAGAAACAGGACTGGGCAGAGGAGAAGGTAAGCTGTGAAACAGATGAGCTCTGGAGCTAAGATTATCCTTCCAGTTTCTCTCAAGATCTCTTAATGCCCTAGGAAGCATCACTATGAACAAAGCTAGTGGAGATGATGGAATTCCAGTTGAGCTATTTCAGATCCTAAAACATGACGCTGTAAAGGTGCTACACTAAATAGGCCAGCAAATTTGGAAAACTCAGCAGTGGCCACAGGATGGGAAAAAAGTTCTCACTCCAGTGCCAAAGAAGGCAGTACCAAAGAATGCTCAAACTTCCACACTCATCTCACATGCTAGCAAAGTAACGCTCAAAATTCTCCAAGCTAGGCTTCAACAACATGTGAATTATGAACTCTCAGATATTCAAGTTTTAGATTTAGATTTAGAAAAGGCAGAGGAACCAGAGATCAATTTGCCAACATCAGCTGGATCATCGAAAAAGCAAGAGAATTCCAGAAAAGCATCTACTTCTGTTTTATTGACTATGCCAAAACCTTTGACTGTGTGGATCACAACAAACTGTGGAAAACTCTTAAAAAGATGGGAATACCAGACAACCTTACCTACCTTCTGAGATATTCGTATGCAGATCAAGAAGCAACAGTTATAACTGGACATGAAACAAACGACTGGCTCCAAATCAGGAAAGGAGTACATCAAGGTTGTATATTGTCACCTTGTTTATTTAACTTATATGCAAAGTACATCATGTGAAATGCCAGGATGGATGAAGCAAAAGCTGGAATCAAGATTTCCAGGAGAAATATCAATAACCTCAGATATGCAGAGGACACCACCCTTATGGCATAAAGTGAAGAACTAAAGAGCCTCTTGATGAAAAGGAAAGAGGAGAGTGAACAAGTTGGCTTAAAACTCAACATTCATGTACACCTGTGGCTGATGCATGTCAATGTATGGCAGAACCAATACAGTACTGTAAAACAGAATAAAATATTAAACAAAAAATAAATAAATAAATAAAAAATAAAAGGAGAGGGAAAAAAAAAAAACCTAAGATCATGGCATCCAGTTCAAGCTCTTCATGGCAAATAGATGGGGAAACAATGGAAACAGTGAGAGACTTTATGGGGGTGGGGGGCAGGAGGGCTGCAAAATCACTGCAGATGGTGTCTGCAGCCATGGAATTAAAGGATGCTTGCTCCTTGGAAGAAAAACTATGACCAATCTGGACAGCATATTAAAAAGCAAAGACATTACTTTGCCAACAAAGGTCCATCTAGTCAAGGCTACGGTTTTTCCAGTAGTCATGTATGGATGTGAGAGTTGGACTATAAAGAAAGATGAGCACCAAAGAATTGATGCTTTTGAACTGTGGTGTTGGAGAAGACTCTTAAGTCCCTTGGACTGCAAGGAGATCCAACCTAAAAATCCAATCCTAAAGATCAGTCCTGAGTGTTCATTGGAAGGACTGATGCTGAAGTTGAAACTCCAATACTTTGGCCACCTGATGCGAAGAATTCATTCATTGGAAAAGACCATGATGCTGGCCAATATTGAAGGCAGGAGGAGAAGGGGATGACAGGGGATGAAATGGTTGGATGGCATCACCGATTCAATGGACATGAGTTTGAGCAAGCTCTGGGAGTTGGTGATGAACAGGGAAGCCTGGCATGCTGAAGTCCATGAGGTCTCAAAGAGTCAGACACAACTGAACGACTGAACTAACTGACTTCTCTCAAGATGGAGTGATGTGGGGCTGGTTTTCCTATCCTGGTAATGATCAGTCATTGGACACAAGAGGCAGTTTCTCCAGGAGATGCAAGCCCCTAAAGGGGCTTACATCTGAAGTTTGTCTTCCAACAGCTGAGAGAATAATTCCTTCATTCCTTAAATGGAATCTGGGTGGCATACTACAGTATCTACCACAGCACATGTCAGCTTCCTGGGCAAAGAAGTGAGGAGAATGCGTCTGGAGAGCAATGAGTAACAAACAAACTCTTCAAAACTCAACTTGTGAATCAGCTAGTCTCAGCAGGAGTACCTGAATCTCTTGCTTCAAGTACACTCATTGTCTTTCTGGAAAGTTTGATCACGTTTCTCAGCAGACAGTATTAAATCAGTCAGTTTACTAGTTTGTCCTCAAGTGAGCCCCGTGACCACAGGGACTCTACCTTCTTATCTTTATGCCCCTTCTAACTCAAGCTGGAACTCCAAAGGTACTCAATAAAATTACTTGTCAATCGGTAAGTAATTTACAAAGCTTAACAAGTCCATCCTTAATTATAGAGCTATCTCAGATAGAGGTGGGGGGGGGGGTTATCCTGAGGAGGAGAAACCAAGCTGCTACAAGGAAAAAACAAAAAAGAACACTATCCTTATGACAACACTCCAGGGCATATTACTTTCCAAATCACCATTGTTGATGTGTTCCTGGAAGTTTTCCAATTAGTTAGCAAGCCTGATGTGTATCTACAAGCCATCATCTGACTGATTCATCAAAGTGAGTTGGAGGAGGGAAGGAATAAGGACAGTGAAAATATTTGTAATTTTAGGATGAAATAGAGAGGGAGGGTGGGAGGGTCAAGGGTTGGCAGTGCTGTGATGTGGCACCAACATGACAAAAATTAGTTTGAGCCCAAGCATCAGATCGTCAAAGGTTTTCTCTGAGCATGCCCTCCAAGGAGATTGATAAGAAACAAGACATTCAAGTAGCTGCCGGGTTAGCCCATGAGTGTCTCTCTTGTCTAGTCGGCTTGTCAGTTCTCTGGCATCATCAGAAGATTTGTGCCACAGCCATCAGCTTTGTGTCACCATGCTCCTCTGTCTTTCATCACCTTCTGGAGCATGAATGGTGCTTTTCTTTTTTTTCTTTTTAAAAATTTTTGGCCTAATTCAAGGTACAATATCATTGTTTCCTGTAGTCACATGTTTGAAAAAATACATTCTTCTGGCTTTTGGCACTGCTTGAGGCTCTAGAGAATAAAGCTGAATATTCCAGGCCACAGTACAATCTTCTATGTCACTTAGAATGCATATTCGCAAGGAAAATTTTTTGGACTGATTGGTGAAATAAATAGAAAATAGCTGAAATAGAAAAATCTATATTGAGGAGCATTTCCTGAATATGTGTAGTTACTCTGTAAAAATATCATTTTATTAAGTACTTTATATGCAGCTACATTATATATCATTTAATCCTCATGACAACCCTGAGAAGTGAAACCATTCCTATGAGCATTATACGACTTAATATACAGAAGTTTTGAGGAGTTAAGTGATTTGTCCAAGGTAAGGAGTAGAACTGAGACTCAAATCTGTGTTTTATCAATTCAGAGTTTCTCAGAGGAGGGAATGGGAGGACAATTTCAATAATTGGTAATACATGGTGCCACTTTTCGATGACTAGCACTGAAAGACCAAGGGGACATTGATTAGGAGAGTAGAACCTAAACCAAGGATCTTGTCATACTCCAGAATACTTCCTCCCACAACCCCAACTGGGATAAGAGGAAGCTCTAACAAAGACAAAAGATCTTGCAGTCTTTGGCTTGATGGGTCTGCTTTTAATGGCATTTAAGAGAAACACAGAAAGGAGGACACAGGGAAAGTAACCAACACACAATGATTCTCCATCTTCATGTTTCCGTGAAGAGAAGGTGTTGCTCTTTTTCCCATTAAGAGGATGACTCTAGTCCTACAAGAGAGGTACTTCCCTTTCCAGTGCATTATCTGACCAGAAATTGGAAGTTTCTTGGATTACCTGGCCTGCCCCCTCTGTCTTTCACCATCTTCTCAGATTAAGCATTTTGGGAAGACACTTTTAGGACAGAATGAATATTTTAAGAAGCAATTTATAATGCAAAAAGATCCAAAGGAACTTCTGAAACTAAAGTTCATGTCAGCATGAGATGGTGTCAGTGAATTGGCTAGTTATTTTGAATATATAGTTAGTGGCTAATGATATTATACACTATACATTATTATTATATTATTATTATACATCATCCACATCAGGTACTATGTAAGCATGTTACAGACACAATTTCATGGAGTTCCCATAACAATCCTCTTCATGGATAAAGAAGTTGAATATCAAAAAGGCTAAGTAATGTGCCCATGTTTTCACAGCTATTAAACATAGCTAAATTTGAAAACCCATATTCACAATCAGTAAATTATATGGTCTCCTAGAAGTTAAGAAAAGATCTAGAAGCATAAAAGTGGAAGAAAATAATGACCCCACAAAGCAGGACAGATGTGGAAGTAAAAAAAGATTGTCCATTCACTTGTGTGCCCCTAAAATGTGAAAGTCAGTTGTTTTCTTTTCATACAGCCACAGGCCATGCTGGCTAATTGTTGATTCTTCCAATATTCGGAGCTTAAGCTAGAAACAAATAATAGGTCCAGCTCCTTCCAGGGTAGTGGCTACTACCAACTATGTGACAAGAATTCCTAAAATTATTTCTTCAGGGTGCCCTGATGACAATTTGTTATAGATATTCTGGGGAAATTAACAAGATGGTGCTAGTCAGGCTCTCTTGCGCCAGGCTCTCACACCCTCTCACCCCATGTTCTGTAAACAATTATTTCGCATGGTTGTGTAACAGTCGATATCACTTATAGCACTGTGCATGCATGTCATGAGGTGCTCGCTTGGCCACAGTCTACTTTGTGCAGTAGGCCTGTATGAGCTTCACCACGAAAGCCTTGGCTGTTGCTGCATTCGGGCTACATTGGGCTAACATCATGGTTGTGTTATATGAGGCTATATTATGGCTATGTTGTGGTTATGTTGTGACTGCTGGTACAGCTGCTGTGTCAGGGAGGAGAGAGTCTGTGTTATGGCCTCTGTTCCAGCCAGGAGGGAATAAACATGTCTGCAGTTCCTACAGCTCTTCGAGTCTCTTCCAGCCTCTTAGCTCACAAGTTGCCTACCATAGGTTCAGCAAACATTGTGAACAGTGAGGTAACAGGCATCACAAACAGGATCAGCAATATAGAAGCTAACACAATTTATTACAGATGTGGTTTATCACCACCCAAATGGTAGTTCGACTAAACAGGAATCTAAATAAACATTGTAACTCAAAAAATCACTTTGGCAGTGGTGTGCTGAAACCAGTTCGCACTAGCTCACAAGATCCAGTTGTTAAACTTTCAGAAATTTTGTGAGCAGATTATTATATATAAAGACCTTCGAAATTTAAATCATGTAAGCTTGCAATAAAATAAACTATATCAAAAGTAAAAGTAATAAATATTCAAACTTCATCTCCCCTGATTATCTTACTGCATTTTACTATTATCTATGCTCTTAAAGTTATTAAAATCTATTGTGTCTGTATGGAAGAAATTTTATATAATCCTATGCACTTTGATTATCATTACAATTCCATGTTCAATGATGTCACATGAAGTTGGCAATGGTGAACTAGCAAATACTAAAAATCAGGGCATTGTTTCTTTGACTTTGTGAGAGCTGATTGTTAAACATCTACTAGCTGATTGTTAAAGATCTACTCTGTTTATGTGGGAACACCACTGAAAGAGGAAAACCACAGCAGCAGACTGCTCTCCATTGCCAAGAAGGCATAAACTTCTGGTGAGGAGTATTACTTTCCTACTGCTATGTAAAAATTTTTCTCAAAAATGTGTGGCTTAAAACAATAAACATTTATTATCTCTCACAATTTCTACATGTCAGAAATTTGGAAGCAACTTGCAGGATGTTTCTGGGTTGGACTCACAAATGTGGTAGCAGTCCAAATATCTGCCAGAGCTGCTATCATCTGAACTCTTAAAGTCTTGCCAGGTCCTTATCTTGCAGGATCTGCTTCCAAGATGGTCTACTCACAGGGTTGGAAAGTTAGTGTTGTTAGTGTGTGGCCCCAGTTTTTTTCCATACAGAGCTCAACATAGGACTGCTTAGTTTCCCATGGCAACTTGTAACCTCCACAGCAAGAAATCTAAGAGACCAGAACAGAAACCTCAATGTTTTTTGATGACTTAGCCATAAAAATCGCACACCGTCATCTCTACTACATGCGGTTGGTCACAGGAAGAATCTCCGACACATTTGGGAAGAGATTACACAAGCACAAGTACCAAGAGGAGGGGATCAGTGTGAGCCATCTTAGAGATGTAGTCCATGCTCTGACATGTTATGGAATTGCCTTGATTTGACTTGCTCAATCAAGATTCCAGAATGGCTATATCTGATGTCTACATTCTATAAAGTTATGAATATTTGAGAATACCAAGGCTCAGCTCTTAGTCATAGACTAGCTGCTGGCCATAGGGGTTAGTATTCTCTTCCTCAATACACATATAAAAAAGGTAAAAAGGAGGGAGGTGGGAAGGAGAGAAGAAAGTTGATCAAGTGCTACTATTTTTCATGTTGTTGTCTTTGTTTAGTTACTCAACTGTGCCCGACTCTGTGGCCCTATGAACTGCAGCATGCCAGGCTTTCCTGTCCTTCACTATCTCCGAAGGTTTGCTAAAACTCATGTCCATTGAGTTGGTGACACCATCTAATCATCTCAATCATCCCTGTCACCCCTTCCTCCTCCTGCCCTCAATCTTGACCAGCATCAGGGTCTTTTCCAGTGAGTTGGCTCTTCACATCAGGTGGCCAAAGTATTGGCACTTCAGCTTTAGCATCAGTGCTTCCAATGAATATTCAGGGTTGATTTCCTTTAGGACTGACTGGTTTTATCTCCTTCCAGTCCAAGGGACTCTCAAGAGTCTTCTTCAGCACCACATTTCCAAAGCATCCATTCTTCAGTGTTCAGCCTTCTTTATAGTCCAACTCTCACATCCATACATGACTACTGGAAAAACCACCACTTTGACTAGACAGTGGCTGACTTTATTTTTCTGGGCTCCAAAATCACTGCAGATGGAAATAGATCTTTGTCACCAAACTGATATCTCTGCTTTTCAATGCAGTGTCCCATATACTAAATCTTATTTCATTATCATTCTACAGCTGAGAAAATGTAGGTTGCAAGAGGTTAACAGATTTTCTGATGATTACACAGAAACTAGTCATACAGCTGTAATAATTAACTAAAAAAACTAGTAATTTCCCACTTGTGTTTTTAATTTGTAAACAAACAAGGGAAATGAATTTGGTAGATGGCTCATATAAGCTTCCAAATATGGAATTTTTTGTGTTAGGATCATATACAAACAAAATGTATATGAGCTTATCTGACTCTCTGCTGCTGACTCTCAGGATTTGTGTGTGAATTCCTCCAATCTGTTGTTCCAAAACCCATGTACTATTGTTGATAGCCCCATGTTTGGAATATTTTCTTCCAAAGTAATCAATCCTTACCACAAAAAGGAACAATCATGTAAATAAATTAATGCATCTGAGAATTTTTAAAATGAATATATATTCTAGCTTTAGAACATGAATTTTTCACAAAAAAAACTCCAATACACCTTGGTCTTCAGTTAATTTCAAGAAAGGTTCAAGCCCATGGGAACTGTCCAACAGAAAGTCAGATAGGATTAAATCTTCCTTAGAAAACCTACAAAATGAATGAATCATACTAAAGTGAACCTAAAAGTAGAAAAGCCCACACTCTTGAGTTTGTAAAGAAGCTTATGATAACTCAGTATTTTAATGTTAAGTCTACACCCAAAATACTAGAAACCATCTCATGTTTACAACATCAAGGTAAAAAAACAATACACCCATTTGGATTGTATGCATTATTTCAGGTTTGCAGTGCTTAGTAATAAGCAATTAAAGTGATTCAGCATTGGTAATATTCTGAGACTGATGAATAAATTAATAAATCTACATCTTATAAAAGATCTGTGGGAATACTTTGTTATACAGCAAAATTCATGGCAGAGTATAAATCCCAAATATAATTTAGTACAATCTCAATATATGCATTGCTATGGGAGAAAACACATTACTAATGGCATTCTTTTTAGTAAAGGAAAAATAAACACTTCACTCAGAAACAAATTAATAAAATGCTAGTATTTAATGAGTTTAATTCAGAAGCTAATTTTGGTACTTTTTATTTTTAAAAATTCAATTAGCATTTTGAGTTTAATGAGCCTAGATCCAGACTCCTCTTGTAAAATCAGTTTACCTATAGCCAAACTAAACTCTCCATTTGAAAGAACATAGCAAATTTACTAAGACTTTCTGTTTAAGCTAACTTTAACACATTCTCTGAGTTTTAGCAGGAATTCCAGCCTGTAAGCTGCCATAATACAGAATCATTGCAAGAGCCACTTCTGTAGGGTATGGTAATAATGTCCTCTCTTTGCAGAATCTCATCACACACAGTTTCAAAGGCAGGGGGGGGGAAGAGAATACCTGAAAGGCTAATTACAGAGCTGGGTAGATACATGATAAAGTATTAAAATAAATGAGATAGATGAATTAACAGAGGGCAGGGCTGAAGACTGATGAACCATATTTAGTACACTAATCCCAAGTGTTTATTTTGCATTCTTCTGGCCTTTAAAGATGACAGGTTGTGATCAATTGCTTCCCTTGAAGGCTGGCTGTTTTCCTGCCCTAGCACTTCATTTCTGTTTGATATTCTTCACTTTGTGTCATTGTATGAACTACTGTTAAGATATATAGCAGCGATTAAAATAATTCATCCATCTGCTTATAATTAAAGACCAAGTTAAATGTAATGACAACTTTATCTAGCAAGCTAGCTAGAATTTAAAAAGGAGGTTGGCCCTCAACAATTTCTCCAGCAGATGAATTATTCTAATTAGTAGTAATACAAATTTTTTCCTTCAAAGAATGTCACTGGACAAGTGAAATGGGAGAAAATATAAAAATATCTTTAATTTCTTTCTATGTTAACAAAAAATATCTCAGTGGCTAGCGCAAAGGTCTGTTAAGATATATAGCAGCGATTAAAATAATTCATCCATCTGCTTATAATTAAAGACCAAGTTAAATGTAATGACAACTTTATCTAGCAAGCTAGCTAGAATTTAAAAAGGAGGTTGGCCCTCAACAATTTCTCCAGCAGATGAATTATTCTAATTAGTAGTAATACAAATTTTTTCCTTCAAAGAATGTCACTGGACAAGTGAAATGGGAGAAAATATAAAAATATCTTTAATTTCTTTTCTATGTTAACAAAAAATACCTCAGTGGCTAGCGCAAAGGCTAGAGGAGAAAAGTGCCTTTTGAAATAATATTTTTAAATTAATCAGTCACAAAAAGAGGAGACTGGAAAAAAAAAAAGCAAGTACCCCAAATTATATTTTTAATGAGACCCCTGAATACGCTGCTATTTTAGAATAAAGAACAAATATCTTAGAGTATTTTTCTTAATTTATTGCCATTTCAGCATAAACAGAACCCTCCAGTTATATTTTTAAATGCATTTTTAGACATGAAACTCGAGTTGGGGGGTAGTTACTAAAACATTCACTCATATTCTCCACCACCTGGAAATAAATAAAATTACTGATTCATATTTTATTTAACAGCTTTCTGCTTTTTCCCAACCAGATATATACACATACACATAGATCTTTTATAAAGTTGGAGTCATATTATGACATAGTGTTGTGAAAACTTTTTTTCACATAACAATACAGTATGAATACTTCAAATTATTTAAAGGATTTTAAAACCTTGACCAACAATCTTATATTCAATAGAGTAAGGAAGCCAAAATCTAGTCTCAAATATCCTTTGATCACTCTCTGGTAAGCACAATTGACTACCAAAAGAGCTAAAGACAAAAATGATAATATTATTGGCCATCATAAATTTAATGGAATTGCACTCGAGTAAATGGCTCAAAAATGACCTCATTCAAATGACTTTTCCAAGTCATGTGAGAAAGCGATTTTAGATTTTAAATTTACTTTTTAAGATATTCAAAGAAAGATTAAAAGTCTCCCCTGAGGACAACAGTTCTCACACCTTCTGTCCACCAAAGCTTCCCAATCCCTGGTTTCATTCTTCAGCTTCAAACTATAAATCCTTTAAAATGTAAATGTTCTCTGGCTGGATATGACCTTAAATTAGTATCTTCAACATGGAACCCCAAAAGATTGAGGGTTGGCAGTTTTCTAGAGTAGGATTGGATAAGTGATAAAGAAAAGACTTCTTGGGGGATTGGGACATGAGGGATACAGGACTGCTCTCCCAAGAAGGATTATAGCAATCTCAGATCACCAAACATCACTCTTGTCCTTCACAATGTGGTGAAAAGTTTAATACTTAATACTCCGATTTCATTTTCAGTATAGTTTGTAATAAAAGCTACAGAAATTAATCATTTTTCTTCTAATTAAGTTATGATGTAATTATGTTCAAGAAAAATGCTAATCTTCCTTGACTGCCCAATGAAATATTTTATACCTATTCTTCATGGAACAGAATGAAATGCTAATATATTTTGGAGTGGCTTCAGTCTTTATGATTACTGCTCACCCTATAAGCTTTTTTAGATTGCATATTCAAAAGCAGAGACATTACTTTGCCAACAAAGGTCTGTCTAGTCAAAGCTATGGTTTTTCCAGTAGTCATGTATGGATGTGAGAGTTGGACTGTGAAGAAAGCTGAGCACCGAAGAGTTGATGCTTTTGAACTGTGGTGTTGGAGAAGACACTTGAGAGTCCCTTGGACTGCAAGGAAATCCAGCCAGTCCATTCTAAAGGAGATCAGTCCTGGGTGTTCTTCGGGAAGAATGATGCTAAAGCTGAAACTCCAGTACTTTGGCCACCTCATGCAAAGTGTTGACTCACTGGAAAAGACTCTGATGCTGGGAGGGATTGGGGGCAGTAGGAGAAGGGGATGACAAAGGATGAGATGGCTGGATGGCATCACTGACTCGATGGACATAAGTTTGAGTGTACTGTTGAAGTTGGTATTAGACAGGGAGGCCTGTCATGCTGCAGATCATGGAGTCACAAAGAATCAGACATGACTGAGCGACTGAACTGAACTGAACTAAAACCTTGGAGAGGTGAGGGTGACAAGATCAAACTTGTTTCTGCTTAACCTGAGCCAGGATCCAAAACTCTACAAGCAATAAATGCTGGAGAGGGTATAGAGAAAAGGGAACCCTCTTACACTGTTGTTAGGAATGCAAACTAGTACAGCCACTATGGAGAACAGTGTGGAGATTCCTTAAAACCTGCAAATAGAACTGCCATATGACCCAGCAATCCCACCTCTGGGCATACACACTGAGGAAACCAGGCTTGGAAGAGACACCTGTACCCCAGTGTTCATCACAGCACTATTTATAATAGCCAGGACATAGAAGCAACCTAGATGTCCATCAGCAGACGAATGGATAAGAAAGCTGTGGTACATATACACAATGGAGTATTACTTGGCCATTAAAAAGAATACATTTGAATCAGTTCTAATGAGGTGGATGAAACTGGAGCCTATTATACAGAGTGAAGTAAGCCAGAAAGTAAAACACCAATACAGTATACTAATGCATATATATGAAATTTAGAAAGATGGTAATGATAACCCTGTATGCAAGACAGCAAAAGAGACACAGATGTATAAAACAGTCTCTTGGACTTTGTGGGAGAGGGAGAGGGTGGGATGATTTGGGAGAATGGCATTGAAACAAGTATAATATCATATAAGAAATGAATTGCCAGTCCAGGTTCAATGCAGGATACAGGATGCTTGGTACTGGTGCACTGGGATGACCCAGAGGGATGGTACAAGGAGGGAGGTAGAAGGGGGGTTCAGGATGGGGAACACGTGTACATCCAGATGGATTCATGTTGATGTATGCAAAACCAGTACAATATTGTAAAGAAATTAGCCTCCAATTAAAATAAATAAATTTAAATTAAAAATAAAATATATGGTAAAAAATAATAAATACATAAACTGAGCTAGGTTTAAACCAAAATCTCCAGAGATGAAAGGACCCAATGCCTTATTCAGTTTCATAGACCAATACATGTTAAATAATTTTTTTAATGTAAAAGCAATATTTAAAAGAAAATAATTTTAAATTGTGAGCCATGTGAGAAATGAAAGATGCATGTAAAGACAGGGCACATTTTCATCCAAAACAATAATTTATTAAAAAGTGCAAAATACCAACCAAATAAGAAAGCAGATCTTCCTCATTAGAGTTTTTAATCTAATAGATTTTTCTTCCTTCCTCACCACAAAAACATTAAATTTCACTCCATTTTCCCAAGCTCTTGCTAGTAATAGTAACTATGCCAAAAGTTTTTTTAGAGGTAATAAATAAAGCTTAAACCAATGTAAGTCTTGCTTTAAATGGGTTTTTCAGGACAGTGTGCTCTGTTTTTGATAATGCTAAACTGGAAGAAACACAAGCGGGAATCAAGATTGCCGGGAGAAATATCAATTACCTCAGATATGCAGATGACACCACCCTTATGGCAGAAAGTGAAGAGGAACTAAAAAGCCTCTTGATGAAAGTGAAAGAGGAGAGTGAAAAAGTTGGCTTCAAGCTCGACATTCAGAAAAAGAAGATTATGGCATCCGGTCCCATCACTTCATGGGAAATAGATGGGGAAACAGTGGAAACAGTGTCAGACTTTATTTTGAGGGGCTCCAAAATCACTGCAGATGATGACTGCAGCCATGAAATTAAAAGACGCTTACTCCTTGGAGGAAAAGTTATGACCAACCTAGATAGTATATTCAAAAGCAGAGACATTACTTTGCCGACTAAGATCCGTCTAGCCAAGGCTATGGTTTTTCCTGTGGTCATGTATGGATGTGAGAGTTGGACTATGAAGAAGGCTGAGTGCCGAAGAATTGATGCTTTTGAACTGTGGTGTTGGAAAAGATTCTTGAGAGTCCTTTGGACTGCAAGGAGATCCAAACAGTCGATTCTGAAGGAGATCAACCCTGGGATTTCTTTGGAAGGAATGATGCTAAAGCTGAAACTCCAGTACTTTGGCCAGTTCATGCAAAGAGTTGATTCATTGGAAAAGATTTTGATGCTAGGAAGGATTGGGGGCAGGAGGAGAAGGGGATGACAGAGGATGAGATGGCTGGATGGCATCATGGACTCGATGAACGTGAGTCTGAGTGAACTCCAGGAGATGGTGATGGACAGGGAGGCCTGGAGTGCTGCGATTTATGGGATCGAAGAGTCGGACACGACTGAGCAAATGAACTGAGCTGAACTGAAACTGAAACTTGGCTGATGTCCAGAACTGGGAGAAAGAATGGGCACATGCTTCAGAAATGTTTTTGTTTATAATCATTTTCCAAAGCTATGATTTAAGAACGGGGCTCTGCCTTAATCACAAACAGGTCTTTGCATATCTCAGGTAAGTTTGAATCTCTTTGGTTTGGCAGAAACCAAATATTTCTATATTCAAATCATGCAAATCAAACAAAAGGCATAATAAGATTCTCAAATAAAGATCTATGAGAATGTATAAAGGACATCTGGGTAATTTGCTAACTTGTTGATATTTAGTCTTTCAGTTATAACATAGATATTATGTGGCTGTATTTTATAACTAGTACCTGTTATATGTTACTGCAGCACATAGTATTGAGTCATGAAAATTAAATAATATAGATTGCATACTGTTATAGTCTACCATCACTAAAAAAATCTATAATATTGAGAATATATCTAACAAGCTGTTCTCATCATTGTTACCTAGTAAGAAGAAATGTTATAAAACTTCTCTTCCAATGAGGACAAACTGTACTAGATAAGTGTGGGTAAGTTTCTAGATAAGTATCTAGACCTGAATCTCTGACCTTAACAATTTCAACCATTGTTCTGAGCTTGATGCAGCTCATATAAGATGCAGCCTCCTGAAGCCTGAACACAAGATACAGAAAATGAGAAAAGCCACCGAGAAGTCACAGAGATCATATAAAAAGTGACTTAAGAGGTAAAATTGGGAAATTGAAAATGATTTATATTTTTAAAAATCAGATAATTAGAAACCAAGGTGAGCTAATTTACATGCATTCATCATTCCTGAATGATGTAAACATCACATTTCAAGTTAGAAAGGCAGTTACATAAGGATACTTCTGACTCTCAAGAAGAGATTTTAAAATCTCTTTGGCCCTAGCCAAAGAATCAAGGCAACACTGTACTAGATGATTCCCTCCTGCATGCCCTGCAAGTCTCCAGCATTGCAGCAGATCATTTTCCAGTGAGCCACTGGGGAAGCCCTTACTCCCTCTACTCCACCCCCCTTTATTAAAATTTTTATTGTGGTATAGTTGCTTTACAATATTCTGTGATTTTCTGCTATACAGAAAAATTAATCATATATATACATACATATATATATATCCTCCTTTTGGATTTCCTTCCCATCTAGGTCACCACACACCATTGACTAGAGTTCCCTGTCCTATACAGTAGGACAATGGTTATCTACTTTTTATATAGTAGTGTATATATGTCCTGCCATTGGCCCTGGCCTATATCCAGTTGTAAAATGCAGACTATGATCAGTCAATCCAGATGCAAGCACAGTGCATCATGACTTTCCTCAAGAAAGTCAAGATGGCAAATGGAGTGTATCTGAAGCCTCCCTGAGGGCTTTAAAAACCTAGTCACACAGGGTTCCACCAGCAGAAGGGCCCTGCACTTAGTTTAATGCTCTGCTATCACCCTAATGAAATTTGTGATTTTTTTTTAACCTCTGTTTTGTAAGTGAAATTTCTTGAAACATTGGAATGTGTGTGTGAGAAAATGAAATAGTCTGGACTGCCCACACATGTAGGATGCAGCAAGTGCTGAAAATTGCAGCAGTCTTTTAAAACAAATATACACATGTTTAAAAATTAAAACTAAACGCAAAGATTGTCACCTTAGTGGGGAAATCCCACAATTTTCATATAAAGCCTCAGACAACAAATTTTTAACCATAAAAAAATTTTTTTCTTAAAATTGTAGATACAAGGATGGTGTACTTAAGAAGGTATCTTGCATTATGAACAAATCACAAAATCACTTTCAGTTCTTGTTCAGTCTCCATACATCCAGGAATTAACAGAATAAACATTAATATGCTTATTAATGTGTAATATGTGTACATATTTACATTAAAATGTAATTACTTTTAAAGCTAAATTTAGAGTTACACAAAACTGATCTGCACAAGGAGTTAAATCTATTTAGAAAAATGTACCTTCAGAATCCCTGCTGGCTCAGAGGTTAAAGCGTCTGCCTGTAATGCAGGAGACCTGGGTTTGATCCCTGAGTTGGGAAGATCCCTGGAGAAGGAAATGGCAACCCACTCCAGTATTGTTGCTTAGAGAATCCCATGGAGGGAAGAGCCTGGTGAGCTACAGTCCATGGGGTAGCAAAGAGTCGGACACGGCTGAGCTTCTTCACTTTCACTTTCTTTCACCTTCAGATTCATCAGTTATAGATGCATAAAAATTTGTATTTTGAGATAATTTACCAGAAGTTTTCCCAATGTCACAGCTTTAAAATGCTCTTAACAGGGTCAGTGAACACTGCATGAGCAAAATATCCTTCTCAAAATGAAAAATTGCTATAACTTATTTACAATCTTGCATTCTCCAAAAGCAACTGATCTTGTTTTCAATTACTCAACTTTAAAAAGGAACAAATTTGAGTCAGTTAAAATAAGATGGATGAACCTAGAACATGTTATATAGAGTGAAGTAAATCAGAAACAGAAATAGAAATGTTAATGGATATCTATGAAATCTGAAACTGGTACTGATGAACCTTCTTGCAGAGCAAGAATAGAGATACAGATGTAGAGGATGGTCAAGAGGACACAGAGAAAGCAGGAGAGGGAGGGACGAATTAAAAGAGTAGCACCAGTGGAAATTAAGGAAACAATCCCATGCACCACTGCAAACAAAACAAAGAAAGAATAAAATGCCTAGGAATAAACCTACCTATATCCCAAAGAAAGGCAATGCCAAAGAATGCTCAAACTACAACACGATTGCACTCATCTCACACACTAGTAAAGTAATGCTCAAAATTCTCCAAACCAGCCTTCAGCAATATGTGAACCATAAACTTACAGATGTTCAAGCTGGTTTTAGAAAAGGCAGAGGAACTAGAGATCAAATTGCCAACATCCACTGGATCATCAAGAAAAGCAAGAGAGTTCAAAAGAACATCTACTTCTGCTTTATTGACTATGCCAAAGCCTTTGACTCTGTGGATCACAATAAACTGTGGAAAATTCTGAAAGAGATGGGAATACCAGACCACCTGACCCGCCTCTTGAGAAACCTATATGCAGGTCAGGAAGCAACAGTTAGAACTGGACATGGAACAAAAGACTGGTTCCAAATAGAAAAAGGGGTACATCAAGGCTGTATACTGTCATCCTGCTTATTTAACTTCTATGCAGAGTACATCATGAGAAACGCTGGGCTAGAAGAAGCATAAGCTGAAATCAAGATTGCCGGGAGAAATATCAACAACCTCAGATATGCAAATGACACCACCTGTATGGCAGAAAGTGAAGAGGAACTAAAAAGCCTCTTGATGAAAGTGAAAGAGGAAAGCGAAAAAGTTGGCTTAAACCTCAACATTCAGAAAACGAAGATCATGGCACCTGGTCCCATCACTTCATGGGAAATAGATGGGGAAACAGTGGAAACAGTGTCAGACTTTATTTTGGGGGGAGCTCCAAAATCACTGTAGATGGTGACTGTAGCCATGAAATTAAAAGACACTTACTCCTTGGATGGAAAGCTATGACCAACTTAGATAGCATATTGAAAAGCAGAGACATTACTTTGCCAACAAAGGTTCATCTAGTCAATGCTATGGTTTTTCAGGTGGTCATAAATGGGTGTGAGAGTTGGACTATTAAGAAAGCTGAGCGCCGAAGAATTGATGCTTTTGAACTGTGGTGTTGGAGAAGACTCTTAAGAGTCCCTTGGATTGCAAAGAGATCCAACCAGTCCATCCTAAAGGAGGTCAGTCCTGGTTGTTCATTGGAAGGACTGATCCTGAAGCTGAAACTCCAATACTTTGGCCACCTCATGGAAGAGTTGACTCATTGGAAAAAACTCTGATGCTGGGAGGGATTGGAGGCAGGAGGAGAAGGGGACGACAGAGGATGAGATGGCTGGATGGCATCACTGGCTCAATGGACATGAGTTTGAGTGGGATTTGGTGATGGCCAGGGAGGCCTGGCATGCTGCAATTCATGGGGTCTCAAAGAGTCAGACATGACTGAAGGACTGAACTGAACTGAAAGAGATAATAACCAATAATAACCCTACCTTAAAAGACAAAAGATCTGCACACAGAAAACTATAAGACACTGATGAAAGAAACCAAAGACAATACAAACAGATGGAGAGATATACCACATTTTTGGATTGGATAAATCCATATTGTCAAAATTATTATTCTACCCAAAGCAATGTATGGATTCAATGCAATCCCTATCGAATTACAATGACATTTTCCACAGAACTAAAATGAAAAACTTCATAGTTTATAGGGAAGCACAAAAGACCCCAAATAGTTAAAGCAATATTTAGAAAGAAAAATGGAACTAGAGGAATCAGCTTCTTTCACTTCAAATTATATCACAAAGCTATAATCATCAAAACAGTGTGGTACCGGCACCAAACTATAATGCTCTTAAAAGAAAACATAGGCAGTACACTCTTTGACATAAATCACAGCAAGATTTTCTCTAACCCATTTCCTTGATTAAAGGAAGTAAAAGCAAAATGAAACAAATGAGACCTTTTTTAGGATGGACTGGTTGGATCTCCTTGCAGTCCAAGGGACACTCAAGAGTCTTCTTCAACACCACAGTTCAAAAGAATCAATTCTTTGGCACTCAGATTTCTTCACAGTCCAACTCCCATTTCCATACATGACTAATGAAATAACCATAGCTTTGACTAGACAGACCTTTGTTGGCAAAGTAATTTCTGTGCTTTTCAATATGCTATCTAGGTTGGTCATAACTTTCCTTGCAAGGAGTAAGTGTCTTTTAAGTTCATGGCTGCAATCACCATCTGCAGTGATCTTGGAGCCCCAAAAAATAAAAGTCTGACACTGTTTCCACTGTTTCCCCATCTATTTCCCATTAAGTGGTGGGACCATTTGCCATGATCTTCATTTTCTGAATGTTGAGGTTTAAGCCAACTTTTTCGCTTTCCTCTTTCACTTTCATCAAGAGGCTTTTTAGTTCCTCTTCACTTTCTGCCATACAGGTGGTGTCATCTGCATATCTGAGGTGATTAATATTTCTCCCAGCAATCTTGATTCCAGCTTGTGTTTTGTTGGCAAAGTAATGTCTCTGCTTTTTAATAGGCTGTCTAGGTTGGTCATAACTTTCCTTCAAGGAGTAATCATCTTTTAATTTCATGGCTGCAGTCACCATCTGCAGTGATTTTGGAGCCCCCCAAAATAAAGTCAGCCACTGTTTCCCCATCTATTTGCCACGCAGTGATGGGATTGGATGCCATGATCTTAGTTTTCTGAATGTTCAGCTTTAAGCCAACTTTTTCACTCTCTTTCACTTTCATCAAGAGGCTCTTCAGTTCTTCACTTTCTGCCATAAGGGTGGTGTCATCTGCATATCTGAGGTTATTGATATTTCTCCCGACAATCTTGATTCCAGCTTGTGCTTCTTCTAGCCCAGCGTTTCTCATGATGTACTCTGCATAGAAGTTAAATAAGCAGGGTGACAATATACAGCCTTGATGTACTCCTTTTCCTATTTGGAACCAGTCTGTTGTTCCATGTCCAGTTCTAACTGTTGCTTCCTGACCTGCATACAGATTTCTCAAGAGGCAGGTCTGGTATTCCCATCTCTTTCAGAATTTCCTACAGTTTATTGTGATCCACACAGTCAAAGGCACGCATAGTCAATAAAACAGAAATAGATGTTTTTCTGGAACTCTCTTGCTTTTTTGATGATCCAGCGGATGTTGGCGATTTGATCTCTGGTTCTTCTGCCTTTTCTCAAACCAGCTTGAACACCTGGAAGTTCACGGTTCACATATTGCTGAAGCTGGCTTGGAGAACGTTGAGCATTACTTTACTAGAGTGTGAGGTGAGTGTGACTGTGCGGGAGTTCACGCACTCTTTGGCGCTGCCTTTCCTTGGGACTGGAGCGCGATTCAGCCCTGTGTTCAGAAGGCTCTGCCACTGGAGTGCTCCGTCCTGGGCGGCCACCTCTGACTCCTGCCACGCCCTGCTGCTTCCTGGGCTGGCCAGTCAGTCTGCCCTGGGCAAGGGGGCTGCACCGTACCACCCCACACCCCACAGTAGTCCCGTGGCCTCAGGAATATAAGATGAAGAAGCCACGAAAGACTGGTTAAATTCAGCTACATTAAAAAAAAAAATCTGCATGGCAGAAAAGAATGTAAGGAAAATCAGAAGATAAAATTAGGGTGTATGTGCAACTCATCATGCACAGCTTGTTTCCTCACTGAATAAAACGTTCCCACAGTTTAGTAAGAAACCCATAAACTAACAGAAAAATGAGCAAAGGGTATGGAATACAATTCCCAGAAAAGGATAAACGAACTCTTTACCATATGGAAAATGCTGGCTCTCACCCCTAAGAGGAACATCAGTTACAGCTATAAGCAACTTTCTCATGGAGCAAGATCAGAGCATTCATGGAGCAAGAGCCAAGTCACGGCCAGCATCCGGCTGGGAGACACTGAAGGTGCACCTGACACACTCACACACACTCCCACGCACACACACATGCTCCCATGCACACGCACACACTCCTACCCACACACGCACACACACACACGCACACGCTCCCACGCACACGCTCCCACACACACTTGCATGCACTCATGCACACACACCCCACCCATGCACACCCATGCACACGCACGCACACACAGCTAGTTGGCAAAACCACGAGACTCACTGGATCAAAGCGTTTGAGGAAACCTAACGAGCTGATCGGGAAGCTGCCAGGCAGACTCCCATGGCCAGCACAGCGCGTGCAGATTTACTCAACTGGCCCAGGAAACACACTAAACAAACAAATGGGAACAAATTTGGGGGACGGGAGGATCTTTGAGTTGCCACATCATATCACTTACAAAAGAAAGAGACGCAAGAAGCAGGGAGGTAGAGCCCATACACAGAGGGAGAGAGTGGCCAACAGAAACTTCTGGAATGAGCCCAGATGTTAGACTTACTAGACAAATACTTTAAATCAGTTTCTGTATGTTCATGCCTGAAGAATTAAATTATAAGAGTGATGTTTTACCAATAGAGTATCCATAACAAGGAACAAATTAAGGAAGAAAGCAAAGTGGACGTTTTCTGGACTGAAAAAGCACAATCAGTAAAATGGAAAGCTCCCTAGAGCAGCCCAGCACCAGCCTGCAGCTGGCAGAGGAGAGAATCTAGGCCCTTGGAGAGAGGCCAACAGGTCCAGTCTGAGAAACAGAGGAAGAATGGAGGACAGGCCTGCAAGGCCGGTGCAGGCACGTGATGGGGATCCCAGGAGAGGAAAGAGGGACAGGGCAGAAAGAGTCTTCGGAGAAATAATGGGCAAAAACCTTCCAGGTTTAAAGAGAAGCCATCTCTACAAGCGGGAAGCTCGGCAGAGCCCCAGCAGCACAGACAGCGAGTTCCTGCCTAGACAGGCCTCAGCCGACAGCAGGATGGCGAAGGCGGAGCGTCTCAGAAGCAGAGGAAAACCCCACTCAGCGTGCAGAGGCGTCTTTCTCTGAAAGGCTGACAGCTGCCTTCTAGCCTGGGACCCTGGAGCCTATGAAGTAGTGAAATGACATATTCAAAGTGTCGAAAGAAACAACGGGCACACCAAGAACCCCACATCCAGCAAAACTGCTCAGAATGAAGAGGAAACGAAGACATCCTCAAAGAAACAGAAACAAAGACAGCTCACGGCTGGCAGATTCTGAGCCTCAGGGAGACACACAGGGCGCTGGGAAAGGCAGCCTCGGGGCGGTGACACAGTGCAAACATGCCTAGGAGCCTTCTCTTTCCCACTGAGTTCCAGAGCAACTATTACATAAAGCGATAATCACAAACCTATGCTGATGGGCCGACAACCTGTAAGATGCCACTTGCATGATAGGACAGTGGAAAGGAGCTGGGAAGAAACGAACTCTAAGGGAGCAGCTCTGTAACCACTGAGGTCCAGTCGGCATTAATCCACACTAGCGAGCATTCAAGTTGTTCATCGTAATCCTCAATGCAACCACTGGAAAAAGTACCTACAAATAATAAAAGGCACAAGGGAATTAAACAGTTATTTAACACACAGGAAATCAGTAACAGAGGAAGAAAGGTTTTCAAAAAAGAAAAATGGCAGACACAAATCTTACCTTATCAGTAATTATATTAAAGATGAATAGATTAAATGTTCCACTCAAGCAACAGAGTTGGTAGAACGGACTAAGCACGATCAAACACATGCCATCCATTAGAAAGACTTTAGATTCAGAGACGGCGAGAGGCAATGGCTGGAGACCGATGTGCCCCGCAGTGAGCAGAGGGGGCCCTCACGGTGCATGAGACAGACGCGAGGCACACGCTGTGCTGAGACAGAGCAGGCTGGGCTCCGGCCGGAAGGCCAGCCCCTCAGAGAGCAGTTCCAGGCTGGTCTCCGGGCTGGAAGGCCAGCCCCTCAGGGAGCAGTTCCAGGCACAGACACACGTGCGCTCAGCCACAAAGCCCTGAAGCACGTGAAGCAAAAGCTGACAGAAGAGGGAGAAGCAGACGGTTCAACAGCTGGAGGTTTCGATGCCCACTTTCAATAATGAATTTAACAGCTGGGGTAAAGGTCAATAGGCAAAGAAAGCCTGAGCAGCGTGAGACACCAACCAGACCCACGGACTCCGGAGAACACCCACCACCAGGAGAGCCCACGGGCCAAACCCTGAAGAACCGAAAAACCACACACGACGTGCTCTTCGGCTCAATGAAAGCAGAAATCAAGAGACAGGAGGAAACTCGGGAAGTTCACAAGCATGCAGGCACGGAACAAACTCCTAAATAAAAATGGGCGAAGGGAGAAATCACAAGAGAAGTCAGAAAACGAGACAGACACGATGCACAAAATGCTAAAAACGCACAGGACGGAGCCACAGCAGTGCTTGGGTGGAGCTTTACACCTGTCAACATCTACACTGAAAAGCAGGCCTCAGAGCAACAAGCTAAACTCCCACTGAAGAAAGCACGGCAAAGCCGAAGACTCACAAACGCAAAGCAGCCCGAGGAAGTAAAGGTGAGAGTGGAGATCAACCAAGCAAGAACTGAGAAAGCACAGAGGACAACTCCGAATAGATCAGTGCAACTGACAACTCTTTAGCCAGACTAACCAAGAAAAGAGAGACAGAAGACGCAGATTTCCACGATCAGGGATGACAGGAGAGACGCCGAAACCTGCCTGCTTTTCGTTGCTCAGTCACCAAGTCGTATCCAACTCCAGGCGACCCCATGGACTGCAGCACGCCAGGCTCCCCGTCCCTCACCATCTCCCGGCACTGGCCCAAGTTCATGTCCACTGAGTCGGTGATGCCATCTAACCATCTCATCCTCTGTCGTCCCCTTCTCTTCCTGCCCTCAATCTTTCCCAGCATCAGGGTCTTTTCCAATGAGTCAGCCCTTTGCATCAGGAGGCCAAAGTATCGGAGTTTCAGCTTAAACATGAGTCCTTCCAATGGGTATTCAGGATTGAAGATTGACTGGTTGGATCTCCTTGCAGTCCAAGGGACTCTCAAGAGTCTTCTCCAGGACCACAGTTCAAAAGCGTCGATTCTTTGGCGCTCTGCCTTCTTCACAGTCCCGCTTTCCCGATCATCTGTGAGAGCTGGAAGGGCCGCAGCCTAGACTGTGCATCTCTCGGCAAAGTGGCCCCCTCGCTTCTCGGCACTCTGTCCAGGCCCTCTTCCTTCCAAGAGGCAATGGCCGTCTACTTTCCACGGCCGTGTGAACCGAGAGCCCAAGAACGGGGCTTTGCCACTGCTTCCGTCTCCCCATCTCTCTGCCATGGAGTGGTGGGACCGGACGCCATGATCAGAGTGTTTCTTAGTGTTTAGTTTTAAGCTGACCTTTTTGCTCCCCTCCTTCAGAAGGTTCCTTAGTTGCCTTCTGCTTTCTGCCATTTAAGTGGCACCATCTGGGGATCTGAGCTTGTTGGTATTTCTCCCGGCAGCAGCATTTCTTGTGATGTGCTCTGCGTGTGTTGCCCTGGCCACTCCTTTCTCAACCCTGAACCAGCCCACTGGTCCAACCAAGGCCTAAGTGTTGCTCCTGACTGGCATACAGGTTTCTCCGGAGACAAGTGATGGTCTGGTATTCTCATCTCTTTCAAGAGTTTTTCACAGTTGTTAGGACCCTCATTGTCAAAGGCTTTGGCATGATCAATGAAACAGAGGTAGATTTTTTTTTCTTCTAATTCCTTTGCTTTCTGTATGATCCAGCAAATGTTGGCAATTTGAACTCTGGTTCCTCTGCCTTTTCTAAGCCCGGCTTAGACATCTGGAAGTTCTCAGTTCATGTAATGTTGAAGCCTGGCATGAAGAATCCTGAGCACGGGCTTATTAGCTGGGAGATAAGAGGGGCTGCCCGGTGGTATGAACATCGCTTAGTGCAGCCCTTCTTGGGAACTGGGGTGAGGACTGACCTTTTCCAGTCCTGTGGCCACTGCTGGGTTTTCAAGTTTGCTGACATGCTGAGGTAGCACTTTGACAGCACCATCTTTGGGGATCTTAAATTGCTCTGCTGGAATGCCATCCCCTCCACTAGCCTTGCTGACAGCAGCGCTTCCTAAGGCCCACTGGACTTCACAGCCCAATGTCCGGCTCTGGCTGAGCGGCCACAGGGCCGAGGCTCTCTGGGTTAGGGCCTCTGCCAGTGCAGTTCTGCGGATTCTTCCCTTCTCTTCCACCTCTATCGGGTCGTCACTGTTTCTGTCCTTTACTGCGCCCATCTTTGGCTGAAATGTTCCTTTGTTATTTCCAATTTTCTTGAAGAGATCTCTAATCTACCAACCTTACAGAAACATAAATGACTATAAAGGAATACTATGAACTGTATGTATAACCTAGATAAGACAGACAGATTTCTAGAAATATGCAAATGACTGAACTGACCCTGTGGGATTTATCCCATGAGTGCTCAAGGGTGGTCCGTCCGATACACGAAAAGCAGTTAATGTAATGCACCATATCAACAGAGTAAAGGCTGGAAACCACACGATCATTTCAACAGACATATAACGTGCATTTGACAAAAATTCAGCTCCCTTCATGACAAAACATTCAACAGACTCAGAACAACAGGGAACATCCTCAACCTGCTGTGCAGCATCCACAAACAGCCCAGCCACCGCCACGTCCTGCGGGAAAAGACCAAAAGCGCTTCCCTCAGATCAGGGACGAGGAGAGGACGCCTCTGCTCTCCAGTGCTCTCTGGCTCTGCCCTGAGGCTCCAGCCAGGGCAGCCAGGCAAGACGAAGGGGCAAAAGGAACCCAAACTGCAAAGGGAGAAGCACAACTTTCTCTTGCAGGTGATGTGGCACTGTGTACAAAAAATCCCGAGGAATACACACACACACACACACACACACA
>SJYC01041412.1:0-10287 GCA_006408675.1 Madoqua kirkii | reverse complement strand
GCCCTGTTAGAGCTAGTAAGGAATCTAACACACACACATACACACACACACACACACACACACACACACACACGGCCCTGTTAGAGCTAGTAAGGAATCTACACACACACACACACACACACACACAAACACACACACACATGGCCCTGTTAGAGCTAGTAAGGAATCTACACACACACACACACACACACACACACACAGCCCTGTTAGAGCTAGTAAGGAATCTAACACACACAGACACACACACACACGCACACACACAGGCCTGTTAGAACTAGTAAGTGAGCTGAGCGCTTTTAGGATATGCCATCAACGTAAAACCATCAGTTGTAATATCTAGGTTTCGTAGCAAACAATCCAAAAGTGAAATTCAGAGAACTACATTTATAACAGCATCAAACAGAATAAAACACTTAAGAATAAATTTAACAAATGCAAAACTTGGTAAACGAAAAACTACAAAACTGTGAAAATACAAAGAAAACCTAAGTATATGGAAAGATGTTCTAAGTTCACCAAGCATAAAATTTAATGTTAAGACGACGTTATGTTTGGCCTCTAACATCACAGGGGTTGGGGGCACCTGCCACCCCTGCATCTGTGGTTCTGCCTCCAAGGATCCACCCAACCACAGCTCATGTGGGATCCCAAAGTATTTACCGTTGAAGAAGATCCTCACGTAAGAGTCAACACAATCTGTAAAATCTCAGATACCTTTTTATTTTTTGGCAGAAATTGACAAGCTCATCCTAAAATTTATTTGGAAATGTAAAAGACCCAGAATGGCGAAAACAATGTTTAAAAAGAACAAAGTTGGAGGCTTTCAAAACTCCCCACAAGACTACATCAGGCAAGACTGCGTAGGAGCAACACAAGGTCAGGGAACAGAGGGAGACTCCAGAAACAAATTCAGGGGCTTAGTGTCGACTGACAGTCAATAAGGGTGCCAAGACAATTCAATGGGAGAACGAACACTCTTTTCATAAATGATGCTGAGACAACTGTCTATCCACACAAATGATGCACAGACAGAAACTCACTCACAATGGTTGACCCACACCAAAGACCTAAGTTTAAGAGCAAGATCATAAAACTCCTAGAAGAAAACATGGATAACATTCATAACTTGGGATTAAGCAACCGCTGCTTAGATAGGATATGAAAAGCACCTGTGACAAAATAAAAAACAGACATAGAGGATATCAAAATCCATAGCTTTTGTGTTTCAGAGAACACTGTAAGAAAATGGAACACAGAATGGGGGAAATAATCGCAAACCCCATAAGGGTCTAGTATCCAGAATGTACAAAGAGCTCTTACAACTCAAAACAGCAACTCAACTGAAAATGGGCAAAAGATCTCAAGTTTCTCCAAAGAAGATGAACAATGACCAATAAGCACGAAAAGATGTTCAGCACAGGTGGTCGCATGGCAGCGTGACTCGCTGGACATGAGTCTGGGCGAACTCCAGGAGATGGTGACGGACAGGGAGGCCTGGCGCGCTGCGGTCCCTTGGGGTCACAGAATCGGGCAAGACTCAGCAACTGAACAAGATGCTCACCGTCATTTATCACTCGGAAAGTGCAAGTCAGACCACAGTGAGATGCCTCTTCACGTCCACTCCGACGGCTCGAATCACAGTCAGTGATCACAAGTGTGGCAAGAGCACGGAGAAATCGAGCGCCCGGCGCACCGGCGCGGACTTAAGTGGTGCAGCTGCTTTGGAAAACATTTTAGCAATTCATCAGTAAGTTAAACACAGAGTTACTACACAGCCCATCTGTTTCATTTCTAGGCATAAACCCAAAAGGAAAGAAAATACACGCCCATGCAAAACTTGCACACGCATGGTCCTAACAGTATCCGTAACCCCAAAGTGCACACCACCCACATGTCTCCACCGCAGGGTCAGCGGGCTCTGCTCACACAGAGGACTGAGAGGAGGGCGTGCTGACAGCACTGGGGGGACGGCCTTCCGGGGCCGCGCGGCACTGGAGGCCAGTGGGGCGGTGGCGCCATGCACAGGCAGCGCCCAGCAGGCGACCGAGAGGAGCGGAGAAGGCTGGGGCAGGGCAGGGCTGCACTCCTCCTGGGCGTTGGGCAGCAGCCCTGAGCCACGTCCCAAAGTGCCCAGGCCATGCAGGGCGACCCTGGTGGCCAGGCTACCACACTGGCTGAGGTGCCCGCGGCTGGAACATCCACGCCTCTGGGACGCCTGGCTTGGTGTGTGCGCCAGGGCTTGGACGACGGTCGCTGTGCCCAGCAAGGAGGCGCGGATGGCACGGGGACCCTGCGCATGGGCCTGGCCCTCTAGTTCAGGGCGTAGTTAAACTGGTTTGCAAACTTCTCGTGCTTCTTCTGGTCCATCTGGTTCATGGCGGTGACCCCCTCTGCACGGCTGCCCTGCGGGGAAGCACAGCAAGCTGTGACCAGGGGGCTGGCTGGGCCCAATCCGACTGCAGCCGGCGGGACTGGCACCCCGGTGCTGGGGTGACTGTGGCACTTGGGACCACTTGGCAGGCCCCTGCAGAAGGGTGCCACGGCGAGGGGCTCTGCCCCCAAGGCCACCTTGGCCAGGCCTGGCACGCCGCCCACTGCTCCCTGAGCCCCAAGGGCGGCCTCCATACCGCAGCGTCGCCCGTGAGAGCACGGTCCGCCCAGCAGCCAGGTGGGCAGAGGCAGCAGGACACGCCGGTCCCCTCAGCCCAGCTTCCTCCTGCCTGGCTGTGCACGGAGCCCCACCCAGAGCAGACACGCTGACAGGCAGCTGTGCCTGAGGGAGGCGCGGCCTCCCCCAGCGTGCTGCAGGCCACACGGCTTGCTGCAGGGAGCCCGCTCGGGCGGCCTGGGGAGCGCAGGGTGACCCAGGCCACGCTCCTCCTGGCGTCAGCACCCACCCTGCCCTCCATGCTGGCCGAGCCACAGGGAACCAGCCACGAGCCCAGAGCCCGGGGTCACGACCCCCCGGAAGCAGCCGCTCTCGTGCCCACAGCACGGGGCTCGGCGGGGCGCTCGGGCGCTGCCCTCCGAGCCCCCAGACTCGGTGGTGGCTGGGAGCATGTCCCTGGCCGGTGCGGCGTGCAGAGCACCGTCCCAGCGTGTGGCCTGAGGATGGCCTCACCCCGAAGCCGGGGTGCTGACCAGGCGGGCGTCCCCGTGCCTTCCCTGGGCACTGCCTCTGGCCGCCACAGAAGCAGGATGGACGGAGAGGCGCTGGGCGGGCAGCCCCTCCACTGGCATCCCAGCACCCGGGGGGGAGGACGGGACACCGTGAGGGGCACTTACTTGGCGAAGACTTTCTTGGCGATGCGCGCGCGCGCAGTGTCAGCCTGCCGCTTGAGGTCGGTGAGGCCCGGGTGCTTCCGCCGCTTGCCCTTGCCTTTCCCGCCAGGCCTGGATGAGCCCAGACCACCCCGGTGGCCGCCTCCACGTCCCTCAGGAACTCGGGGTCCTGCCAGTCTGCAGACAGACTGAGATTTCAGAAAACACCCACACCAACCTCACCAAGGCCCGACCCCTCCATGGGGGGTTAATTGAGGGGGGGTCCCATGGAGCCCCTAAGCAGGAAGGCAACCAAGTCTGGCGGTCAGGGGACAAGGCCACAGGCAAGCAGCTGTGTCAGCCTCCAGGGGGGCTGTGGCCCATTCGGCCCCCAGCGGGGCTCTTGGCCTGCCCCTGCGGAGGGGGGCCATGGGAGGGGGAGCGCGGGCCCGCCGCGCCTCCCGACTGGCCTGAAGCTGACTTGGCCCCAGGCCCCTGCGAGGAGGGTGTCAGCTCACCCATGCCCCTCAAGAGAGCAGGAGCGGGTGGTCCAAAGGGAAACAAACGGCCCCCAGCCCCGGCCTGGCCTCACCTGCCCCGGCTGCACCGGGGCCACATCCGTGTGCCCGCTTGCTAGGATGGAAAGCGTTAACAGTCCAAATCCGGGAGAAGAGCTCCCAACCCGTGGGCAGAGGCCTCGAGGTCCACTTGCCTCAACCTGCTTCTCCCCCAGGGGCGGGGTGGGATGGGGCTGTGTGGAGGTCCCTGAAATTCAGTGTCCATCCAGCACAGGCCCCACCAGTGTCCACACCTATGGACCCTGGCCCCAGCTGGCAGAAGGGTGCCAGACACCCCAGACCCCGACAGTGAGCAGCCCGAGCTGGCAGAGGGGCCAGCACTGAGCTGGCCACGTCCAATGGGGGGTAGCCAGGCGCCCAAATTCAGAGGTGGCACGGCCTCCCCAAGTTGATTTCCAAAGTGAAGGGATACAGGGCTGCACAATCCAGATACAGGAACGATTAATCTAAGATTAAGGAAAACTGTCCAAACAGTTTATCTCCCAGTAATGAGAAGGCGTCACAGTTTAGGAACCCAGTGAATGGAGCAATTGTTTAAACACAACGGAAAAACGCTGGCACCCAGTAGAGATGGAATGAGCATCTCAGGAAATGAAGGAGCAATTTAAAAGCCTTTGAAGAAAATCAATAGGAGCCAGCAGCGGGCCGTCCTGCGTGCTGACGGGCCCTGGAGCCCCGCACGCATTGTCACAGAGGTGAGCGCCGGGGAAAAGAAAATTGCCCGCGTGCGAGGGAGGCGGGATCGATACTGCAGTTAGTAAAGAGACGCTATTTCACATCTGACTGGCCAGCGCTGGCCGCGGCCCCGGCCCAGTACCTGTTGTTAACAAGTCACTGAGGGCTGCAGAACCTGATACTCTTCAGGGCTGACACAAAAAATAGGCACTTAATTTGCTCCTGAGTGCGGGCCACCAGGGGAGGCCGCGGCCCCTGGATTAGCAGGTCAGGCCCCTCCCTGCCACTCTCCAGGCCCAGGGCCCAGGGGTTGACCCTGCTGTGAGGCTGAAATCCAACACCGATCTCTCCTGACGAAGGAAGGAAGGACCTGCTAAAGCGATCCATGGCCCGACTGGGACCTGCAGGCAGCTGGCACTGCCCCAAAGACACAGCCACCCTCCGCCTCAGGGGGTCCTGGGCCTGAGCTCACGGCCTGTGACAAAAGAGTGGGGGCCTCCAGACCTCAGCCCAAGTTAACAAACCATGAGCTTCTGACACAGGGCAGGCCCCCGCCCCACCCCGAGAGCACCTGGGGCTGGCCGGGCAGGGGCCGCTCCTGTGGGTCCCCACTCTGCTTGCGGCTCAGGGGCCTCTGGGCGCCAGGCAGTGCCGGCCCACGCCAGGACGCAGCAGCGGCTCACGTGCACCAAGAGCTGAGCCCCGTGCAGGGTGCAGAGCAGCCTCGGCGGCTCCAGTCCCTTGTCCACTTTGCATGAAACTGGCCCATGGGCCAGAAAACGGGGACCTTGAGGAGGAGTCCCCGAGAGCGCGCCACACTCAGAGGCCCGGCGGGACTGCCTGGGACCACAGGCAGGGCCCTGGCCTTCTGCTCGCACACCACACGCACCCCACAGCCCCGTGTGCACGGGCTGGCCAGGCAGCAGGTGAGCAAGCAGCAGGAGCTGGCAGCCCCAAGCAGCCCCAGGCCTCAGCCATGTACCTTTCTCACGTTGTTCCCTCACATGCTTAACCATGGGCTTAAAAACCCAGAACCCCAACAGGTAATGACAAAGTGGTTTCCAGCCGTGGGTGTACCCATGCCAGCCATCAGGAGCCGTGTGAAAATGTGGCCGGGATGGAAGCTGAAGCTGAGGGTCCCGCCAGCGCCAAGGGCCACACATCCCAGCCGCAGCTCCTGAGCTCTGGCCACCACTGTCCTGGAGGCGGCAGCTGACCCCCGCAGGCCCCCCGGGCTGGCCTAAAGGCTGCCGGGTGCAGGGCTTCCTCACGCCAGGCCCACCCCTCGTCCCCCAGACCCACCTGGGCACCCCGCTGGTCTCTGCAGCTGCTGCCTCTGCTCCCGGGCCCTGTCCTCCGCGTGGAGGGGCCGTCCCGCGTCATCTCTCGGGATGATCTTCCCGTGGAAAGGGCACTGTGCGGAGAATGGAGCAGTTCTGATGCAGGACAGGCTGCCGGCCACCTGGCCGATGGCTCCGAGGAGGGCCGGCCCACAACCCACCGCCCTCCAACCCACGCCACACGAGGCAGGGCCCTCAGGTGCAGCGTGACGGAGCCAGGCAGGGAGAGCGGCCCGCAGTCAACCGACCTCCATGGACCCCAGGCCCAACACAGAGCAGGCCCAGGACCATGGGGGCAGCGGCGCAGAGACTGAGGTGGAGTGGCCCAGCCCTGTGCCCACCTGGGGGGTGCCGGTGCCAGCAGGCTGGAGCCCAGCCCTCCTCGCCCGCCACGGGGCCCCAGCCCAGCCCCACCTTCAGGCGATCCTGGCGCGCGCAGAGCTGGCCGTCAGGCCGCGGGGCACGGCAGCGGTGCAGCACAGGCTCGAACTGCCCTGCGAAGGTGATGCGGCGGCTCCGCAAGGCCTCGGAGATGCTGGCGCTGTCCACCTCGGCGTCCACTTTTGCATGAAACTGGCCCATGGGCCAGAAAACGGGGACCTTGAGGAGGAGTCCCCGAGAGCGCGCCACACTCAGAGGCCCGGCGGGACTGCCTGGGACCACAGGCAGGGCCCTGGCCTTCTGCTCGCACACCACACGCACCCCACAGCCCCGTGTGCACGGGCTGGCCAGGCAGCAGGTGAGCAAGCAGACAGGAGCTGGCAGCCCCAAGCAGCCCCAGGCCTCAGCCATGTACCTTTCTCACGTTGTTCCCTCACATGCTTAACCATGGGCTTAAAAACCCAGAACCCCAACAGGTAATGACAAAGTGGTTTCCAGCCGTGGGTGTACCCATGCCAGCCATCAGGAGCCGTGTGAAAATGTGGCCGGGATGGAAGCTGAAGCTGAGGGTCCCGCCAGCGCCAAGGGCCACACATCCCAGCCGCAGCTCCTGAGCTCTGGCCACCACTGTCCTGGAGGCGGCAGCTGACCCCCGCAGGCCCCCCGGGCTGGCCTAAAGGCTGCCGGGTGCAGGGCTTCCTCACGCCAGGCCCACCCCTCGTCCCCCAGACCCACCTGGGCACCCCGCTGGTCTCTGCAGCTGCTGCCTCTGCTCCCGGGCCCTGTCCTCCGCGTGGAGGGGCCGTCCCGCGTCATCTCTCGGGATGATCTTCCCGTGGAAAGGGCACTGTGCGGAGAATGGAGCAGTTCTGATGCAGGACAGGCTGCCGGCCACCTGGCCGATGGCTCCGAGGAGGGCCGGCCCACAACCCACCGCCCTCCAACCCACGCCACACGAGGCAGGGCCCTCAGGTGCAGCGTGACGGAGCCAGGCAGGGAGAGCGGCCCGCAGTCAACCGACCTCCATGGACCCCAGGCCCAACACAGAGCAGGCCCAGGACCATGGGGGCAGCGGCGCAGAGACTGAGGTGGAGTGGCCCAGCCCTGTGCCCACCTGGGGGGTGCCGGTGCCAGCAGGCTGGAGCCCAGCCCTCCTCGCCCGCCACGGGGCCCCAGCCCAGCCCCACCTTCAGGCGATCCTGGCGCGCGCAGAGCTGGCCGTCAGGCCGCGGGGCACGGCAGCGGTGCAGCACAGGCTCGAACTGCCCTGCGAAGGTGATGCGGCGGCTCCGCAAGGCCTCGGAGATGCTGGCGCTGTCCACCTCGGCGTCCACCTCGCAGGGCTTCCAGAAGCGGTGCTCCGAGTCACACCTGCACACAGACTCACCTCTCAGCGCCCACAGCGAGGCTGGGCCTGCGAGTGCACCCAGGGCAAGCGCAGATGCCGAGCACGGCAGGGCTCTGCCAGGCACAGCCCCGTGGCCTGACACCCCAGTGTGGCCTGGACCTGGGTGGGGCTCCTTGATGGGTGTTAACAAGACACAGACCCCGCGTCCCCACCCTCAGGTCTGCAGATAAAGTACGGGCGGCGCAGCAACGCAGCGGTGTCCAGGGAGCTCCTTGTGAAGCCCCCTGGCCCACGGGAGCCCAGGCAGAGGACAGGAGGTGGTGGCGCGGGCCTGGGGCAGAGCTGGGAGCGTGGGCCGGGCTGGGCCGGGCCAAGGCCCTCACACCTCGCAGCGCTCCACCATCAGGGCGGGGGCAGGGGAGGCCCCTCAGGGGGCCACAGGGAGGTTCAAAAAGCCCACAGGCCTCTGGGCAGGGCCGGACCACTGCCCAGCCCTGGGGCTCAAGGGCCCACTGGCCTCAGTGGCAGGGCAATAAGAGCGGTGTCCACTGCACGCAGAGGGAGTGGGTTGCGGTGCCCTCAACTCACTTGAGGATCTTGCCAGCCGGCGGCTCCTGGCCCCAGTTGCACAGGTCCACCCCAAAGGGGACAACAGGCGCCCGGGCCTGCTCTGCCGCCCGCCGTGCAGCCTGCTCTGGTGCCAGCGGAGCCCTGGAGAGTGAGCAAGGCTTAGGGATGGGGAGCCCGGGGCCGCCCTCGGCCACCCACCTCTCCCACCCCCCAGATCCTGGGGTTACCCCTGAGCGCTGACCCCCAAACCCTACACCTCGGGCCTGGACCAGGGGAGCCAGGCTCACACCGCGCTCCTCACACGGTGCTCGGGGTGCCCCAGTGTCTGTCCCTCTGGCCTCGAAGCCTCGGGCCTTTCCTCAGGGGGACCTAGCCTGCACACCAGCAGTGAGAACTCAGGGCCCCGGGTCCCCACCCCAGGCAAACGTGGTAGGCACCCGCCCTGGGGGGGTGCACATGCGGGGCTGCCTGGGCGTCACCTGGGGCTCGGGGGCGAGGCTGGGGGCCTGTGGGGTTGGAGCCGGTGCTGTTGGGCGGCCGCAGAGGTGGGGTCGAAGGCCTCCATGTCACCCCCAGGCCTCTTCCTCGCCTGCAAGCCTGGTGCGGCCAGACCTTCCTCCAGCCCTGGAACACAGAGATGTCTGCTCTCGGTCGCCACCCAGTGACCCTGCACGGAGCCCAGGAGGGCGCCCCGCCCCCGGTGACAGCACAGCCCTGAGCGCACCTGTCCCGCCGGCCCAGGCCCATGGCTGGCTACTCACTGCTGAAGCCACCAGACATCAACCTCTGCAGGCCAGGTGTTCGTGCCGAGTGCCCAGAGCAGCGGGGGACGTGTCTCTGATGCCCCTGGACCCCATTCACCAGGCCCTCTGCCCACTGGTGCCGGTGCCCAGGCTGTCCCTGACCCCTGCCAGCCCTGCCCAGCTGGGCACGGGGCCAGCGTCCCGGGAGGCATGGGGTGGAGCCCAGAGGCACTGCACCCCAAGGGCCCCGCCCTCCCTCCGAGCTTCCCTCCGCACAGCAGTAAGGACAGCGAGCAAAGCGCCCAGGAGACGCAGCTGAGGAGGCACTGGAGACGCAGCAGAGGACGGAGAGGGAACCCGAGCAGCCTGGGGGGGATGGCCCCCAGCAGCGACGTGGGACGGGAGGCGGCCACACACGCGTGCAGGCCACACTCAGCGCACGGAGGCGTGATGCGTGTCCACATCCTTGTCCCCTGACCCCAGAAGGAGAGGAAATGCCTGGAATGGGGGAAACAGAGTCCAGGCTTCCTGGAATCGAGGAAGACCGAGGGGTTTCCTGAGGGCAAGAAGGAGACAGACAAAGAACAGGCGAGTCATTCAGGAGAGCGGTTAGAAACATCAGAGGGAAGGAAAAGGTCTGAGCAGCTTTCCTCCCAAAGCCATGAACATCCACGGGCACCACAAGCAGCTGAGTATGAGGTCTGAGGGAAAGTGTTCAAACTTAGGCTTTTCAGCCAGCTCCGCTAGGTGTCAAGGTCGCGGCTTCTACGACAGATACCGTGGACCTTTCATCCAAGAAATCCTTCCCAGGAACAGAGAAAACTGACAGGACAGCCAAGTGAGCAGCTCCAGGGGCCACAGGGCTTCCGGAGAGCAGAGCTAGAGGACATCGACACAGGACAGCCCACCACGCCCTGTGCTGGCCTCCGGACCGCACCTCCATCCTTTCATCTGTGTGCAGGGACCCACTCAGAGAAGCGAGAGGAAAACAAGAAACGACTCAGCCTGGAGTCTGCACGCGGCCCCTGTGTGCTCAGAGCCTGGAGTCTGCACGCGGCCCCCCTGTATACCCAGAGCCTGGAGTCAGCACGCGGCCCCCGTGTGCTCACAGAGATGGAGTCAGCACGCGGCCCCCCTGTGCTCAGAGCCTGGAGTCTGCACGCGGCCCCCCTGTATACCCAGAGCCTGGAGTCAGCACGCGGCCCCCGTGTGCTCACAGAGATGGTGTCTGCACGCGGCCCCCCTGTGCTCACAGAGATGGTGTCTGCACGCGGCCTCCCTGTATACACAGAGCCTGGAGTCTGCACGCGGCCCCCCTGTGCTCAGAGCCTGGAGTCTGCACGCGGCCCCCCTGTGCTCAGAGCCTGGAGTCAGCACGCGGCCCCCCTGTA
>SJYC01041409.1:0-13163 GCA_006408675.1 Madoqua kirkii | reverse complement strand
CACACACACACACACACACACACACACACACACACACACACTCTCCAGATGCCCCACCCTCTCACACACTCTCCAGATGCCCCACCCTCTCACACTCTCTCTCCAGATGCCCCACCTTGTCTCTCTCTCACACGCACACACCTTGCACACTCTCCAGATGCCCGCCCTCCCCAGGACGTCCTCGGGGGACCCAGGCCCCTCTCTCTATCAGGACATTCCCGACATGAAACTCCAGGCCCTGGCAGGCCACCAAGCCCACAGGAGGGGCCCCACTGGCACTTCGGGAGCCGCCTCCCCTGCTCCCCTCCTGGGCCCCTCACTAGAGCCCCAGCCCTCCACCCAGCGCCCCCGTCCTGCCCCAACCCTGGCCCAGCCCCGCCGCCTGTGAGCAGGGCCTGGCCACAGTTTCTGGCACTCAGATAAGTCTGCTCCTGGCGAGGAGACCCAAGACCCGCGGGGCTGAGCTCCGATCGGGGGATGTCCCCTGGCTATCCTCACAGCCAACTAGGGGCACTCACCTCCCCGCTGCGGCCCTCCTCGGGCACGATGTCCAGCTCCCGGGACCTCTTCAAGGCGGCTTCCAGCTCGGCCTTCAGGTGGATGGCGCCCTCCAAGTGCCCACCATGTCTTCCTGCGCGGGTGAACAGCTACAAGGACAGGGCAGCACCTCCTAGGCCAAGCACTCACTCTCCCCTAGGGCCAGCCCTGCACCCGCTGTCAGCCCATGCAGCCCCTCTGGACCCAGGGCCTGTCCAGACCGAGGAGCCCACCCAGACCCAGGGGCCCACCCAGAGCCGGGAGCCCACCCTGACCCGGGAGAACACCCAGACCCAGGGGCCCGCCCTGACCCAGGGGCCCACCCTGATCCAGGGGCCAGCCCTGACCCAAGAGCACGCCCAGACCTGGAAGAACACCCAGACCCAGGGGCCCACCCAGACCCCGGAGCCCACCCAGACCCAGGGGTCCACCCAGACCCCAGAGCCTACCCTGACCCGGGAGAACACCCAGACCCAGGGGCCCGCTCTGACCCAGGGACACACCTGGACCCAGGGACACACCTGGACCCAGGAGCACGCAGCCGGCAGGAGCTTGTTCTGGATGAGCCTGAGCGCATCCTGGGCCGCACGGATGACGGCCGAGTTGTCCTCATTCTCACGAACCCTCAGGCTGTCTGCAGCAAATGCACAGTCACCGGAAGGACCACCACCCAGGCAGGTCATGGGGTATCACCGACTGGACCACCCGCCAGCCACTCATCACCTGGCACCCAAACCCGCCGGCCCAGAAGACTCTACGTCCTGTGGCTTTCGCCACAGCAGATTTAGCCTGATCCCAACGCCTCTCTCCAGACCATGAAGTCAGGGACCACCCCTCCACGCCCACACTGCCCTCAGGATGGAGGCCCCACCTGGCCCTCAGCCCAGGGTCCTCCCCTGTGAGCTCTGCCACCCCAGCAAGCCTCAGCCGCACCCCCTCCAGCGTGGCCCCTGCATCGAGGCCTTCCTTGGTGCTTCCTTGCAGGGCGGAAGGTCTCGCTGTGGCTGCAGAGGCTGGGGGACCTTCCAGCCTCAGCCTCAGCCCACCCGAGGGGCCCAAGCCATGTGGGGCGGGACGGACGGTCAGTGCCCCCATCCCCGGGAGCTGGAACGCAGAAGCCCCATGGTGGCAGCGTGGCCACGGCCCATGTTGTCACAGACGTGGCAAAAAAACGGTTTCTCTAGATTCCTCCTCCCAGCTGCCCTCTGGCCCGTGGAGCGCCCTGCATGTCAGAGGGCTGGCACCCTGTGCCCTACACGCCGGAGTGCCTTCCTGTGCTCACCTCACAGCCCAGAGGCCGGAGCACCGGAAGTGTCCCGGGGCCTGTGGCCGAGGCGGCCTGGCGTGGGGGCAGCCCTACCTGAGGACAGCTCCACGTCCAGCGTGTACTGCCGGGAGCCCAGCCCGTGGTGCCGCACGAACCCATCTGGGTCGCTGTCCTCGTCCTCCGAGGGCGGCGCTCCCGCGTCCACGGCTCCCGGGCGGCGTGAGCAGGCAGGCAGGCTCTTGCTGCAGCAGGGCTGCTCCTCGTCCCTGTCACCCTCCTCGGGCACGGGGCACCAGGCGGTCCCGGGGATCAGGTCGAGGTCGAAGGGCAGCAGCAGTCGGAAGCAGCTCTCCAGCTCGGTGAGGCAGCCCCGGATTTCCGCGGACATCTCTGGGAGAACGGGACGCAGCTTGCTGGGCGCCAGCGGGAGTGGCGGAAAGGAGGGGACACAGCGCGCCCCACCCTCTCCCCCACAGGCCGGCGGGTGCCCTGCTCCAGATATCACTCTGGGACGTTCGGGGAGACACCCGCAGCCGTGCCCGGTGAGAGCCTGCCTGGACGGCACCCCAGCCGCGCGCCACCGAGCTCAGCTCCACCCCACCAGCCCATGCTGGCTGTGGCTGCCCGTGCATCTCCTGGCTCTGTGGCCTTCCTGAGGCCAGGCTTCTGGAAGGGCCTTCGACCACTGCCCTTCCAGCTGCTCCCACCCTGGGTGCCCCCTACAGGGAGGACTGGCACAGGGATTTGGGGAGCAGACTGGCAAGACTGCAGTTGGTGGGTGTCAGGGTCAGATGGACGGCGACGCTCAGGCCACGCGTCTGCAGCGTGGCCGTCGGGGCCACAGGAGAGAGTGGGCAGCCTGCGGGGGCCTTCCTCCGCCCTCAACTTGAACCAGCTCCGTCCACCCTGTCTACCCACCTGCCCCAAAACCCCCAGTGAGCCTCAGCTGGCGCCTCCTCCAGCGCGACCCTAGGCCCATGGCCCTGGCAGTTCCTTGCAGGGTGCCAGGTGCCCGGGGCTCTAGGTCTTCCTGCGGCTACAGGGCCGGGTGACCTCCAGCCTCCTCCTCAACCCCCGCCCCCACCAAACTCCCAGAGCAGGCCCTGCGACAGGGGCGCAGTGCTGGGCAAGGACCTGAGCTCTGCCTGGGAAGGAGCAGCAGACTGGGTCGGGGGTGGTACCCCACTCCCCACAGCTCACCTTCCATCTCCCTCGCTGCCCCCTCGGACCTTTCCTTGTAGATCCTGTCCAAGCGCTTCTGTCTCTCTTCTGCTCGCCTTCTTTCTGCCAGAGTGCGAGCGTCCACGTCTTGGAAGTCTACCTGAGAAGTTTAGGAAAAGGCCAGGCCCAGCGAGAAAAAATCCAACGGAAACATGAGTTGCAACCAGGCTTAACAGCAGACACAGCAGCACAGCTATTCTCAGGAGCTACAGGCCGAAGCACTATGGCCTCAGGCTGACGCGTGGGCTTTAACACGCAAAGCAACACAACACTCAGCGGGAACACTAAACCCCAGAATGAACACAGCCATCGGCGTCTCCTAGAAAAGTCGGGTAAAGGGGCTTCTAGTCACACATGTGCTGCAGAGGGAAGGGAGGCTGCTGGCCAGACCCAGAGGCCTGAGAACGCGCAAGGGGACCCCAGGGGGCAGCGGGAAGGGCAGCAGCCACAGGCCTGGAGTGGGCGAGGAGGGAGGGGCGGTACCGTCCTAGCAGGTACCACCTGGACAGGCTGGGCCCAAGCGTAGGGCCTAGCAGAGAAAAGGGCTGTGTCTGAGCAGATGACTCTCACGGTCCTTTTCACCTTGTGGAAACCAGGGCCGAAGGCTCAGCCCCATCTACACGCGGGGACGAGCTGAGGCTCTTCCCTCACAGCTGCCCCTCCGGCTGCAGACCAGCCCCTGCCCAGGCCGCACGGGCCGGTGGTGCCGTCCGGGCTCGCCCACCTGTTTGCTGTGCTTTAGGAAGTGGAAGCCCAGGGCCAGCTTCTTATAGGCCGCGCCGTACTGCTCGTTCCAGCCACGGATGGCCCGGGTGGCCGCCTGCCTCAGCCTCTGTGCCACCTCCCTGGGGGGCGGCAGGGGCCGCTCATGGTCGGTGCCCAGAGTGAGCTCCAGGAACTCCTGGAAGTTGGAAACGACCAGTGTCCTGAACTGGTGAGACCTGGCGAAGAGCTGGTCCAGGACCTGGAAGGCGGACAGGCGGATCTCTGCATGCTCCTGGCTCAGCTGGGCCATCAGCAGGTGGTAGGCGTGGCCAAGCTGCTCTTCTGAAGACCTGGAGACACAGCCGCAGTGGCAGGGAACGCAGGCACTTACAGACTCGTCTTCCCCCGGGGCAGACGAGCACTGCCCACGTGCCAGCCCTGGCCCCTGCCTATTGCTGGACAGCCCGCAAGGCAAGCTTTTAACTACTTTCATGAAGATAGAAAAAAACATTCCCTGACACAAGAAAACGCCGTGAAGCTCAGGGTCAGTGCGCACCGTTTCACGGGACTAAGCCAGGCGCTGCCATTCACTCGGGAGCTGACATCCCATCCACAGCCGAGTGCCTGGGAGCCTGAAGGACTCTTGGCCCGCCCAGCCAGCAGCAGTGCAGAGACCCCACCCCAAGGGGAGACCACCCCCGGCCCCCCGGAAAGCTCTGTGGCCTTCTGGGCGCCGCCCCGGGAGGCGTGCGCGCTGCAACCCCTCTTTCGTTCCTCTTCCCTGCTACCCTCACCCTCCCCACCCGCATGCCCTGCGCTTTGGGGGTTTTCGGGGAATGCAACAAAACCTGACCTGAGTCACCATTTCTAACCAAAGTGTAAACTCTTGTCACTGAAACGATCACGTAAGTTCTGCTCTGCCAACGTATGGCAAGGACGACCAGCAGAGTTCCTCGCTCCTGCCGGTGGTGCCTGAGAGGCTCTTGGGTAAGAGCGGCGTCCACAGACAGACAGGACCTACCCCCCAGTACAAGAGTCCACCCGTGTGACCTCTGACCTTCCTGCCACATGTGTTCCAACACTGAGTAACCCATCAATCATACGTGTGCGCTCAAGGTTAGGCACCCACACAGAAGTGAACAGACCTGTTCTCCCTAAGGCTGCACACCCCTGCCTGGAACTGCTGCCCCAGAACAGGACCAAGCACTGCAGGGCCCTGGGGAGATGTCCTGGGGGGGTGTTCCTTTGCTGGTTCTTCTCCAGCAGACAAGCTGACCCCAGGGTAGCCCCACATTCTCCTAGGGTTGGCATAGACTTGCTGAGACATTGAGCCTTAAGACATACTTGCAAATTTTCTTCAGTTGCTTCATTTTCTCAGGGTTCAATTGGGGCTCTCCTGAAGTTGTGAGCTCTTCGACCAACTCTGAAAGTTTCTGATCCATATCTAGAAACAGGAAACGCAAAGACGCTAAACGACCACCTAGCATCTCACAGCTCTGGGTTTTATCAGATGTCGCTGGGTTCCACTGTGTGGCAGGCACACGGTGTCGGCACAACGCCGAGGGGTCCTCGCGACTGGTCTCTGTGACATGACCCCCTGATGCTGAAACAGTTCAAAGTGAGATTCTGGGCCGGGTCAACATGACATTTTTGATGGTAATTAAGAAAAGGGCAACAGCAGACCGGTGCTCTGCAGGTCTACAATCCGAGTCCCCCAGCGAGAGTCACGGAGCACGCATTCACGCTCGGCGGGAAGGCAAGGACCAGGACGGCCGAATTACACTCAAGCTAGCTCTCCCGCAGGACGGCAGGCGCGCCTCTTCCTCGCCAGCTCGACCATCCCTCCGAAAGCCACAGGGTGGCCTCTAGACCCGCAGGGCGAGTTGTTGCAACTCGACCTGCTCGCGGGCAACCGCCAGAGGCGGGCATGGAGGAGGCCGGGGTGCCCGCGCCGCAGGCGGAGGGCCGGAGTCGGGGGCAGCTAGGACGCCCGGCGCTCCGCCGCGTCTCCCACCAGCAGCAAAGCCTGCCGTCGCCGATGCTCGGCCGCCAGGTAGAGTGGGCCCGCCGCCGCCCTCCGGGGCAGAGCCCCAGCGCCCCGCCGCCCTCGGGCCAGTCAGGGCCGGCGAGCGCCGGTCCTAAAGTCCAGGGCGCGGCCGGACCGAAGAGGGCGGCGTCCAGGGCGGGGCGCGGCGGGGGCATCATGGGGCGGGGGACGAAGGAGGCGCCCCCGAGAGAAGGCTGCGCTCCGACCCTGGCCCGTCAGGCCGCCCCTCAGCCCCACCTACCGCGCTCCCTGCCGCTCGCCTCAGCCCACCCTTCCGGCGAAGGGCCCGCCCCCACCACGTGCCCCAGATCGCGACACTCATTGGCCCGCCCCAGCCTGGCGGCGTGGGGGAAGGCTGGAGCGGCCGAAGCCCCGTCTAACCCGCTCTGCGGCCGCTCTCTGCTTAGCCCGCCCCTTCCGGTGCAGGCCCCGCCCCCTATCACGTGACCCCCAAGCGCGGCGAGCACTGGCCCGCCTGAGGCGTGGGCGCGGGGTCAAAGCCGAGACCTGCGCGGTGACGCAGGCGCGCTCCCGGCGGGCGGGCGCTTGTGTGTGTGGTGGGGGGGAGTGCGGGGCCGGTCTGACGACGCGCGAGAAAAAGGAGGCGGGCGGGCGCGGCAAGGCCTTAAAGGGACCGTGTGCTCGCGGGCTGAGCCGGGCCCGTCTGGGGGTGCGCGCTCGGCTTGTCGGCGGCGGCGCCGGAAGCGTGGCGGCTCCTCGGCTCCAGGCCGCCCGGTGGGCGCACTTCTCCAGGAGCGCCGAGGACGCTGCCCTCTGGCGCTGCCCAGAGGGCTCCCCGGCCGGGTCCTGGGCGGACGCCCCAGCCGTCCCCGAGGGGTGGTGCCCCCGCTGGCAGCGCCCGCCCCGGTCCCGGGGACCCTCCCCAGAAGACCCGCCCTGGCTCGTCTGCCAGCCGCCTGGCGGCTCCGGCACGCCGTAGCCGGGCCTCGGGAGGCTCCGCGGCGCCCGCACGGACCGGCGAACGGCAGCTGGGGTGTGTGCGGGGCCGGGTCGGGCAGAAGGGGCCGACGGCGCCGCAGGCCAGCCGGCCCGCGCGCCTCCGTGGGCGGCGGTGCCCAACGCGCCGGGCTCCCGTCTCGGGACGGAGAACAGGACGCCGATTGGACCGCGTGGTACCGCTGACACAGAAGGCCCAGAAGAGGGGGACCCGGGATCGGGGGTGGTGGTTGCCCAGCCTCGTTTCTGTGTTGAAATGTCGAGTTGTGTCTTTGGAAAGGGTGGGTCTTGTGGTATGTGAATTACACCTTAATAAATAGCTATTAAAGGGTGGCGGGAAGGAACGAAAAATGAGACAAAACGAATTAAAAAGCGAAAGAAGAAATGACCGCCGGCCTCCCTGCGCAGGCCCCCGCCTCCGGTCTCCCTTCTGTGGCTACGGGGTGTTTCCCGTTCGAAGAGGAACCCCTCTCTCCAGCCCCCCTCCCCGGACTCCCCTCCACGGCCCTCGCCGCCCAGCTCCTGGAGACCTGTCTCTGCCCCACCGCCCGCTTGTCTCAGCTGATGGAGGCTCCTCTGTCCTTCCACGCGCTTGGGCCAATGACCCAGGAGGCCCCCTGGGCCCCTCTTCCTTTCCCGCAGCCCAGATGTCCGGACAGCCCCACCTTCAGGGGTAGTTCAGAAGCTGCGCACTCGGTCGCCCTGCGGCCACCACCAGGTCCCTGCCACATACAGTCAGCCGGTAACCCGGTCACCGCAGCCACCTCTGCCCTCCTTCCCCCTAGAGACCATTCACCTCGAAGCAGTCAGGGGCCCCCCTAGAGGCTGAAGTCAGATCCTGTGATCCCCTCGCCCCTTCAGTGACTCCCGTCCCAGGGTGAAGCCAGAACCTTTAACAGACCACGGGCCTTCTGGGTCTGTGCTGCTCACCCAGCCACCTCCCTCGTGCTCTCCCTGCCCCTGCAGCCGGCGAGGCTTCCGGAAGCCACCTCATGCCCTCAAGGCTGTGCGTCCGCAGGGCACGTCTTCCTTCAGCCTCTCGCCTCCCCAGCCCCACCCACCCTTTTTGGCTGTGTCGGGTCTTGGTGCACGCGTGGGTCTTTCTCGAGTTGCGTGCACCGCTTCTCACTGTGGGGCACAGGCTTCAGGTGTGCAGGCTTCAGCGCTTGTGGCTCCCGTGCTCCAGAACACAGGCTCAGTGCTTGCGACACACCGGCTGTGTTGCTCTGCGGCCTGTGGAATCCTCTGGCCCAGGGGTCAAACCTGTTCACTTGGCAGGCGGATTCTTTACCCCAGAGCCACCAGGGACGCCGCCCTCCCTGCCTGTCCTGGGCTTGGTCCTCTTTGTCCCACAGAGCTTATAGCCGCACACAGGCTTGTCATCTCTTCCTAAGGTTACTGCGGTTTTTAGTCTAATGTTCTCAGGAGGTATGCTCCATGAGAACAGGGGTCTTTGTCTTGTTTCATGATGACAGGCACACAGTAGGTGTTCAATGCTTGTTGAATGTTGAATCAACAAGAACAAGGAAGCACCTTAAAAGCAGTTGGAGAGAAAAGGGACATTACAAAGATAAGAGAGCCGCAAATTTCTTGGCCAAAACAACACAAGCTGCAAGGCAATGAAAAAATCCCCTGCAGCAGTGAAAGAAAAAACACCGGCAACCTTGCATCGCTCCTGCAGCGGAGCGAGCCCCAAACTAACGAGGGTGGGATGGAGCCACCGCAGACAAAAACGCGGGATTCATCACCAGCGGTTTTACGGCTTAAGAAACGTTACAGAACTTATTCAGAATTAAATCAGAAGTTAATAACTAATATTTGGGAAATTTTTAACATATTTGGAAATTAGCCACCAGACATCCAAATAGTCCATGGGTCACGTAAAAAAAATCACAAGGGAAACTAAAATATTTTTAACTGCGTGAAAATTGGGACATTAACATGTAGGAATGTTTATGTTAGAAATAAAAGGTTCCACAGCAGTGGTCTTCCCCTTAAAAAGCTAGAAAAAGAATAATTAAATCCAAAATAGACCTTCTTTTCTTGGGCTCCAGACACTGGATGGTGACCACAGCCATGAAATTAAAAATGCTTGCTCTTTGAAAAAGCAATGACAGACCGAGACAGAGTATTAAAAACCAGAGACGACCACTGTGAGAACAAAGGTCGCTATAGTCAACACTACAGCTTTCCCAGCAGTCATGTATGGTCATGAGAGCTGGACCATAAAGAAGACTGAGCACCAAAGAACTGTGGTGTTGGAGAAGACTTGAGAGTCCCTTGGACTGCAAGGAGATCCAACCAGTCCATCCCAAAGGAAATCAGTCCTGAATATTCACTGGAAGGACTGATGCTAAAGCCGAAGCTCCAATACTTTGCCCACCTGATGCAAAGAACTGACTCATTGGAAAAGACCCTGATGCTGGGAAAGATTGAAGGCGGGAAGAGAAGGGGACGACAGAGGATGAGATGGCTGGATGGCATCACCGAGTCAATGGACGTGAGTTTGATCACACTCCAAGAGACGGTGAAGGGAAGCCTGCGTGCTGCAGTCCACGGGGCTGCAAAGAGTCGGACACGCCTGCGTGACTGGACAACACACACAAACTAAGCAGGAGGAAGGAGACAACAGAGAGCCGCAACCAACTGAAAACAGACAATGGGAGGAAACAATCCAAAATGTGCTCTGTAATGTCTATGAAATTGAAATTCTGATCGATAGAAAACCGACTGTAGCTAAACTGATCAAGGAACAATTAAGGAGAAAAAGTGATCCAGAAGAGCAACGACAGCACATTGCGACATGTCCTGCAGGCGTCACAGATAAGAGAGCGTGGTACAGACAGAGCGCGGTACAGACGGCGCGCGCACCGAAGCCCAAGGAAGATCAGGTCCAGCAGTTCAGAAAAACAGCGCGCTGAGTGGGACTGATCCAGGAAGGCAAGTTTTGTTTAACCATTCAAATCGAAGAATGTAATTCTCCGTATCCACAGAATAAAGAAGAAAAATCACATGGTAATTTCCTTAGACAAAAAAAAAAAAAAGAACATGTGACAAAATTCATCACTTCACGCTAATAATTCTCAGGAGGCTCCCTCAATCTGATAGGAACACCCAGGGAGACCTGCAGAACCATCACACTTCTTAACAGTGAAAGGGGACACTTGCTGCCCAAGGCCACAATGTGCCCCCTACTGTTGTAGCCATGAGCTGGAGGCTCTGGCTGGTACAAGAAGGAAAGAAAAAGAGACACAAGACATGGACACTGGGAAGAAGTAAACTGTCTCTATTTACAGATGATACAATTGGGTACATAGAATATGTCTTAAAATTTACCAGGAAGTAAGCCTAGAGAGGGACTTTAGCAAGGTCACAGGCTACAAGGTCTGCATACAAAATCACTATGTCTGTTACCATATTGGAACTCCTGGAAAGGGAAATTTAAAGATTAAGCGTACAATAGCATTACAAATCTTGAGGTAATTAGAGTAAACAAAATATGTCCAAGGTATGTACACAGGCTTTAGCAATACGTGAACTGTGAACTCCCTGATGTTCAAGCTGGTTTTAGAAAAGGCAGAGGAGCCAGAGATCAAATTGCCAACATCTGCTGGATCATGGAAAAAGCAAGAGAGTTCCAGAAAAACATCTATTTCTGCTTTATTGACTATGCCAAAGCTTTTGACTGTGTGGATCACAATAAACCATGGGAAATTCTGAAAGAGATGAGAATACCAGATCACCTAACCTGCCTCTTGAGAAATCTGTAGGCAGATCAGAAAGCAACAGTTAGAAATGGACATGGAAAAACAGACTGGTTCCAAACAGGAAAAGGAGTATGTCAAGGCTGTATATTGTCATCCTGCTTATTTAACCTCTACGCAGAGTACATCAGGAGAAACACTGGACTAGAAGAAACACAAGCTGGAATCAAGATTGCTGGGAGAAATATCAATAACCTCAGATATGCAGATGACACCACCCTTATGGCAGAAAGTGAAGGAGCTAAAAAGCCTCTTGATGAAAGTGAAAAAGGAAAGCGAAAAAGTTGGCTTAAAGCTCAACATTCAGAAAACGAAGATCATGGCATCTGGTCCCATCACTTCATGGGAAATAGATGGGGAAACAGTGGAAACAGTATCAGACTTTATTTTTGGGGGGGCTCCAAAATCACTGCAGATGGTGACTGCAGCCATGAAATTAGAAGACGCTTACTCCTTGGAAGAAAAGCTATGACCAACCTATAGTATATTCAAAAGCAGACATTACTTTGCTGACTAAGGTCCGTCTAGTCAAGGCTATGGTTTTTCCAGTGGTCAAGTATGGATGTGAGAGTTGGACTGTGAAGAAGGCTGAGCGCCGAAGAATTGATGCTTTTGGACTGTGGTTTTGGAGAAGACTCTTGAGAGTCCCTTGGACTGCAAGGAGATTCAACCAGTGCATTCTGAAGGAGATCAGCCTTGGGATTTCTTTGGAAGGAACGATGCTAAAGCTGAAACTCCAGTACTTTAGCCACCTCATGCGAAGAGTTGACTCATTGGAAAAGACTCTGATGCTGGGAAGGATTGGGGGCAGGAGGAGAAGGGGACGACAGAGGATGAGATGGCTGGATGGCATCACTGACTCAATGGATGTGAGTCTGAGTGAACTCCGAGAGATGGTGATGAACAGGGAGGCTTGGCGTGCTGCGATTCATGGGGTCTCAAAGAGTTGGACCTGACTGAGCAACTGAACTGACTGACTGATGTGCACTAAAAACTATAAAATGTGAATGAGGAAAATCAAGTAAATCTAGTATGTGGTGAGGCACGTGTCATGGACTGCAAGACTCAGAACTGTTGACTTTAAGTCCCTGTTATGGACTAAATGAGGCCACCCTCCCTCAAACCGTAATCTCCCTCCCTCTCTTTTTGGAGACAGTTGAGTGAGGTCACCAGGGTGTGAGGGTGGGACCCTGATGCTGTAGGAGCAGCGTCCTCCTGTGTGGACATGGGGAGCAGCACTGGATGGGCCTCCCTAGGATCCAGCTCTGGCACCTTGTTCCTGGGCCTGTGGCCTCCAGGGTCTCAGGAATATTCCCACATCTCAGGTAGTCAGTCTAGAGTCTATGCAATTCCAGTTTAAACCCAAAAGACTGGTTTTTTCCCAGAAGACCCTTATGAGCTGATTCTAAAATGCAATCTAGAAAACCTAGAAAATGAGTCAATAAAAGGGCCCACACTCCCTGGTCCCAAGGTTCCTGGGACACCTGGACACAGCAGCTCTACTCCCAGGCGTCCACCCAGGAGGAATGACGACATGCCTGGGGTCACGGGTATCCGCCGTCCTGGGAACCGCCTGTGTGTCTGTGGCGGGCAGCCAGCCAGGCTGGGTGTGCGTGGAAAAGCAGGGCCGCAGGAACCATGGCTATTTCTGGGTGGGACTTAGACCCAGAGCTCAGTCTGTGATTCGTTTGAGTGGAGGTGAAACTCAACCTCAGTCATGAAGACAGGTGCAACAGCTGTATGGGAGTGAGTAGAGAGTCTTGGGGGGCCGGGGTGCTGGCAACCTGGGCCTGCTAGCTGAGCTGTGTGACTTCAGTTCAGTTCAGTCACTCAGTCGTGTTCGACTCTTCACAACCCCATGAATCGCAGCACGCCAGGCCTCCCTGTCCATCACCATCTCCTGGAGTTCACTCAGACTCACATCCATTGAGTCAGTGATGCCATCCAGCCATCTCATCCTCTGTCGTCCCCTTCTCCTCCTGCCCCACTCCTTCCCAGCATCAGAGTCTTTTCCAATGAGTCAACTCTTCGCATGAGGTGGCCAAAGTACTGGAGTTTCAGCTTTAGCATCACTCCTTCCAAAGAAATCCCAGGGTTGATCTCCTTCAGAATGGACTGGTTGGATCTCCTTGCAGTCCAAGGGACTCTCAAGAGTCTTCTCCAAAACCACAGTTCAAAAGCATCAATTCTTCGGCGCTCAGCCTTCTTCACAGTCCAACTCTCACATCCACACATGACCACAGGAAAAACCATAGCCTTGACTAGACAGACCTTAGTCGGCAAAGTAATGTCTGCTTTTGAATATACTATCTAGGTTGGTCATAGCTTTTCTTCCAAAGAGTAAGTGTTTTCTAATTTCATGGCTGCAGTCACCATCTGTAGTGATTTTGGAGCCCCCCAAAATAAATTCTGGCACTGTTTCCACTGTTCCTCCATCTATTTCCCATGAAGTGATGGGACTGGATGCCATGATCTTCATTTTTTTAATGTTCAGCTTTAAGCCAACATTTTCACTGTCCTCTTTCACTTTCATCAAGACACTCTTTAGTTCTTCTTCACTTTCTGCCATAAGGGTGGTGTCATCTGCATATCTGAGGTTATTGATATTTCTCCCAGCAATCTTGATTCCAGCTTGTGCTTCTTCCAGCCCAGTGTTTCTCATGAT
>SJYC01041408.1:0-47243 GCA_006408675.1 Madoqua kirkii | reverse complement strand
TCATGCAAAGAGTTGACTCATTGGAAAAGAGCCTGAATCTGGGAGGGATTGGGAGCAGGAGGAAAAGGGGATGACAGAGGATGAGATGGCTGAATGGCATCACTGACTCGATGGACATGAATCTGAGTGAACTCCGGGAGTTGGTGATGGACAGGGAAGCCTGGTGTGCTGCGATTCATGAGGTTGCAAAGAGTCGGACACAACTGAGTGGCTGAACTGAAAAATTACCAGTGTTGGAACATCATTTCATGCTTGCTTGTCATCTGTATGTCTTTGAAGAAATGTCTTTTTAGATCTTCTGGCCATTTTCAATTGGCCTGTTTTACTGTTGCTGAGTTGTATATGATATAAATTTTGGATATTTAAACCTTGTGGTCACATAATTTACAAATATTTTCTTCCATAGACTGTCTTTTTGTTTTGTTTATGGCCTATGCTTATTGTTTTGGTTGTGGTCCATGATTTCATCAGATCAGATCAGTTGCTCAGTCGTATCTGACATTTTGCGATCTCATGAATCACAGCACACCAGGCCTCCCTGTTCATCACCAGCTCCCGGAGTTCACTCAAACTCACGTCCATCGAGTTGGTAATGCCATCCAGCCATCTCATCCTCTGTCATCCCCTTTTCCTCCTGCTCCCAATCCCTCCCAGATTCAGGCTCTTTTCCAATGAGTCAACTCTTTGAATTGTGGTGTTGGAAAAGACTCTTGAGAGTCCCTTGGGTTGCAAGGAGATCCAATCAGTCCATTCTGAAGGAGATCAGCCCTGGGATTTCTTTGGAAGGACTGATGCTAAAGCTGAAACTTCAGTACTTTGGCCACCTCATGCAAAGAGTTGACTCATTGGAAAAGAGCCTGAATCTGGGAGGGATTGGGAGCAGGAGGAAAAGGGGATGACAGAGGATGAGATGGCTGAATGGCATCACTGACTCGATGGACATGAATCTGAGTGAACTCCGGGAGTTGGTGATGGACAGGGAAGCCTGGTGTGCTGCGATTCATGAGGTTGCAAAGAGTCGGACACAACTGAGTGGCTGAACTGAAAAATTACCAGTGTTGGAACATCATTTCATGCTTGCTTGTCATCTGTATGTCTTTGAAGAAATGTCTTTTTAGATCTTCTGGCCATTTTCAATTGGCCTGTTTTACTGTTGCTGAGTTGTATATGATATAAATTTTGGATATTTAAACCTTGTGGTCACATAATTTACAAATATTTTCTTCCATAGACTGTCTTTTTGTTTTGTTTATGGCCTATGCTTATTGTTTTGGTTGTGGTCCATGATTTCATCAGATCAGATCAGTTGCTCAGTCGTATCTGACATTTTGCGATCTCATGAATCACAGCACACCAGGCCTCCCTGTTCATCACCAGCTCCCGGAGTTCACTCAAACTCACGTCCATCGAGTTGGTAATGCCATCCAGCCATCTCATCCTCTGTCATCCCCTTTTCCTCCTGCTCCCAATCCCTCCCAGATTCAGGCTCTTTTCCAATGAGTCAACTCTTTGCATGAGGTGGCCAAAGTACTGAAGTTTCAGCTTTAGCATCAGTCCTTCCAAAGAAATCCCAGGGCTGATCTCCTTCAGAATGGACTGATTGGATCTCCTTGCAACCCAAGGGACTCTCAAGAGTCTTTTCCAACACCACAATTCAAAAGAATCAATTCTTCGGTGCTCAGCTTTCTTCATAGTCCAACTCTCACATCTGTACATGATCACAGAAAACACCATAGCCTTAACTAGACAGACCTTAGTACACAAAGTAATGTCTCTGCTTTTGAATATGCTATCTAGGTTGATCGTACCTTTCCTTCAAAGGAGTAAGTGTCTTTTAATTTCATGGCTGCAGTCACCATCTGCAGTGATTTTGGAGCCCCCCAAAAATAAAGTCTGATACTATTTCCACTGTATGGTACTGTTTCCATGATTTCATAGGTGTATACATATTTCAAAACTAATCAAATATTTCTTTTAAATATGTGGATTTGATTGTATGTCAGTTAAACCTAGATAGAACTATTAAATTATTTTTTTTATTCAAAGGTTTTTCCTATGGCAAATCTTATATGTGTTAGGATATATATATGTGTGTGTATATGGAGAGAAAGAGATATATGTTTTTAATTACTTTCACTTTTGTGCTATTAAGTGTGCTACTCAGTAGGGGTAGATTTTTAGCTTATCACATGCATTTCTATTATTAGGTACTCTGGTAAGTATATATGTATGTATGTATCAGACATATAGTCTATACAATCTGATTTATATGATGAACCTCAGGGCATAGCCATATTCATCGGGCAAGCAGTAACAGCAGCGCAATTAAAAATGGTTGCATTTCATTCAATTGTCAACTCTGTTTACTTTCAGTTGTGCTCAGATCAATAGGATTTATAGGAAGGAGGATCTCCAGAGCTTACATGACTGATCATGTGTGTCTGTGTGTGGTGGGTAGGAGTTGAATGATTTTAAGTCTCTAACCAGAGCTAGATCTATATATGTGGTATACATACACAGGCAGGTCTGTGGGAGTCACAGTGATCTGCTGAGGTGGTATGGAAATGAATACAGTGCTTTCCAAAGCAAAACACACACGTACTTTAATCAGACGTTTGTCTGTGATGAGAAGCAAAAAGAGATGATCGAAATAACAAATAAACAAAGACCCCAGAGCCATTAATGGTTCAGGCCTTTCAACTAACAAGCACAGAGATACAGAAGCCTCATCAGCAGGCAGGGCGTGGCTTTCTGTCTGCTCTAAGGGGTGCTTTGTAGAGGGCTTGGAGAACAAGCTCCTCCTTCTCTCCATACCCTTATTGAAGCAGGCTTGTGAAAGCTGGACGGAGAGCACAGGCCTAGACGTGACTGATTTTGCCAGCGATATGGATGTCATGTCAGCTGTACCTACATAGCTCTGCTTCTGAGTAATAGACCTGCATCGCGTGTTGTCATTGGCTATCTCTTTCCTTCTCTTTCATTTCTTTCGTTATGTCTTTGAAGTGACTTTGATGTGTGAATGCAAAGGAGCATATGAAGAGGAATAGGGGAGTGGCGTTGAGTGCCCTGTAGGCAGCGGGTTGTTTGTCCATCAGACAGAAGCACACTCTGCCTTAGAAAACTTGCAAAGCCACCAGCAAGGTTCTAAAAGACTTTTTTTTTTTTTAAATCATCAATACACGTGAGCCTTTTCACAGAGTGTGTTTGTAATTAATGGGAGGCCTATGGTATCCTTAGAAAAGGGTTTCCCTGGTGGCTCAGATTGCCTGCTATGCAGGAGATCCATTTTCGATGCCTGGCTTGGGAAGATCCCCTGGAGAATAGAATGGCTACCCACTCCAGTATTCTTGCCTGGAAAATTCCATGGACAGAGGAGCCTGGCAGGCTACAGTCCATGGGGTCTCAAAGAGTCAGACATGACTAAGAGACTAACACTTAGGGTATCTTTCCTCTAAAAGATGTATATACATGAAGCTAGACTTTGGAATTGCCAAGGTATCTGCCATAAAACCACTCACAGAAAGAGCTTCAGTTCTCAGGCCAGGGACAGAGTCAATCATAGCTCAAATGGCCACATGATGTTTCAGAAGAGCCAGGTTGAAACTGTGGGACAAAGACATGTGCAGGGTCCCAGAGTCACAGCTACTGCCTTAGCATTTTCATATACACTCACATTTCACCCTCATCCCATCACTGGGAAGGAGCATATCATTTAGAGCCTCATGATTTGATCAAAGATCCTTAGGATAGAAGTGTATTTCTTTCTCACATAGGGTTCTTGTTAAGAGTCCAAGGCAAGTGTGAAGGTTCCATCAAGTCAGTAGAGTTAAAGGTGTTTTTTAACTTTATATTTTGCTTTGCCTAGCATATGGCTTCTATCCTCCAAGTCACACAATAGCTACTAGAGCTCCAGCTGTTATAACTGCATCCCAGGTAGGAATAATGAAAGGGCAAGTTTGGCAAAAAGAGCTTCTTGAAGCTCCGTTTTGTGACTTCTACTTGTAGTCTCTTAGTTGCAATTATTCATTACGAATTAAAAGATTATATTCTCTGACCAAACAATGGGGGTGGGCGAGGAAGATAATGAATAGATACGTAGCAGTCTCTGGCCAGACAGGAATAAGCATCCCCATTAAAAACTGAGTTTTGGTGAGATAAACAAACTAGACCAAGGTCATCACTGAGCCAGAAAATGGTGACAGACTTTTCCATGAGGAAAATCAGTGTGTGAATCATCAAGGTCAGAGCTTGAATCTAAGCGGGCCTGATGCTCGTTTGAGCTCCCCTGCCATTGCATTTAACAGAGGCTGACTTACATACGGCAATTAGAATTAAAATATTTGGATGGAGACAAACCAGACAGCCAGTATGTGCAGAGACTGTGGACTGAGTGGATGTGCAAAGGAAATGTGACCAAGAACTGTCACCTGTCTGGAACGTCTTTCCCCCCAAATAGCCCCATAAGCCCACAACCACACCTCACGTCATACAGGGATTTGACAAAGGTGAAGAGGAATTCTGTGAGTGCTAAGCTGGTTGGCCTTCATCAGCGTGGAACGGGAAAGAGGGTACCTAAGTGACCTTTTGAAAACCCAGTGTGCCTTGAGCTCACCGAGACTGTCACCACAAAACTTAGAAATGGGAGGTCTGTATGAAGATGCTTGAAGCTGCAGTCACATCATCCCATGCTCAGGTCAGCTACCAATGATGAGTATGTTTATAGCTGACCTTCCATACCCAGATCCTAGCTGGACTTTGAAAAATTAGTGATAAGAGGGTTAGGAACTCTATCCAAGACAGCTGACCTGCTAGGTCACTGACCTCAGTTGAATGTAAGGTTTCACTGGAAGCTGAAATCATCAAGCTGGTCAGCTTAAGCTAACCCATGGCATGCCCATTCCCTGGGGATGCTTTGCTTGTGGTGGGGCTGGCAAAGCCCCAGGCTTACAGTCTGATATTTGTTTGTGCTCACGTCCCGTTCTCTCTTACACCTTTACCCACAGACTTCTAAGTGAATTTTTAGGGCCATACTCTGAATCACCACTGATGACAGTTGTACTGGAGCTACTTCAATCTTTGGACTACTAAGAGCTCTGAGGATTATCATCATAAAAGTTTTTAGCATTTACTTTCTGTGCTACACTTTCTCCTTCATGTACTTTCATCCTGTACATCAATTCTCTTGCTGCTGCGGCTGCTGCTGCTAAGTTGCGTCAGTTGTGTCCGACTCTGTGTGACCCCATAGACGGAAGCCCACCAGATTCCCCCATCCCTGGGATTCTAGTTCTCCTAGGACTAGATAATTAAAACCTGCCTATGAATCTGCTAACCAATAAAACATTGGAGACACACACTCCCCAAGTCATTTTTTCATCAGTGGTGGATTAGTAACAGTTTGCTAATGAAGACTTTCCTTTAATTATTGGGGAAAGATAGTTCTTAATTAATAGAAAGGAGCATTGGTTTCATCCCAATTAATGACTGTTGGGAATGTGTCCCAAGTCCACCAGGCAGAAGCTGTTTAAAGTGAGCATATTAGCAACAAAGTTAAGCAGCACAAGGTCCTGATATGGTAGGAAGAAAGAAAGAAAGAAAGTGAAGTTGCTCAGTCGTGCCTTGCTTTTTGTGACCCCATGGGCTGTAGCCTACCAGGCTCTTCCATCCATGAAATTTTCTAGGAATGGGTTGCCGTTTCCTTCCCCAGGGTATCTTCCTAACCCAGGGATCAAACCCGAGTCTCCTGCATTGCAGACAGACAGGTGCTTTGCTTTATGAGCCACCAAGGAAGCCCCTAATAAGGTCGACCACGGTAATTAAATTGAGGTCTATGGATGAGTAACCTTCAGGGGGTCCAGGAGCTCATAAAGTTTGGGTACAATCTATTCCGTAACTTTTTCAACAGTGTGCATGATGATTGACACGTGTAATAAGCAGCCGCCTCAGGCGTCGCTGTCACCTGAGACCTCGGAGCACAGTGCCTGCTGGGACCACATGGCGGTGCAGCCCCGGCCTCTGTGGGTCAGACCCACGGCCGAGTTGCAGAGACACCTGGACCAGTGCCACCCGCTCTCTTAAAGTAAGTAGGTAAGTAAGTAAGTAAGTAAGTAAGTAAGTAAGTAAGTAAAGTAAGTAAGTAAGTAAGTAAGTAAGTAAGTAAGTAAGTAAGTAAGTAAGTGAAGTTGCTCAGTCATGCCTTGCTTTTTGTGACCCCATGGGCTATAGCCTACCAGGCTCTTCCATCCATGAAATTTTCTAGGAATGGGTTGCCGTTTCCTTCTCCAGGGTATCTTCCCAACCCAGGGATCAAACCCGAGTCTCCTGCATTGCAGACAGACAGGTGCTTTGCTTTATGAGCCACCAAGGAAGCCCCTAATAAGGTCGACCACGGTAATTAAATTGAGGTCTATGGATGAGTAACCTTCAGGGGGTCCAGGAGCTCATAAAGTTTGGGTACAATCTATTCCGTAACTTTTTCAACAGTGTGCATGATGATTGACACGTGTAATAAGCAGCCGCCTCAGGCGTCACTGTCACCTGAGACCTCGGAGCACAGTGCCTGCTGGGACCACATGGCGGTGCAGCCCCGGCCTCTGTGGGTCAGACCCACGGCCGAGTTGCAGAGACACCTGGACCAGTGCCACCCGCTCTCTTCATCTCTTACTATTGCTTCCTTCAGCTCCTCAGTCCTCTGATGCTCATGATTCATATTTTCTAGCTGCTCACCTTGACCTATGCTTCCTTCCCTTTGTCTCAAAATCATCCATGGGGATGGAATTGTGGCTTTATATGTAACAAATGTCCTTCTGTTTCCATTCTCAGAGATTTTTCTGAGTGTCTTCTCCACAACCCCCTCCCTTCTTGAAATGTGACTGTTCACTGTTTGGCATACCTTCTTTGGGATACATTATAACACAATGAATCGAATCTTGGTTACCGTTATTTACAGACTTTTTCATCCTTCATCCTTTATTACAATGTTGACATTCTTTCATTTCCACACTGTGGCCTTGACAGCCTCATTTCCAAATATGTTTCCTGTTATTCCATCATGTCCAGTCGTTTCCATGGTCACACCCCAGACACCTCTATATTAATTCCACTGCTCTGCACACAGAGATCTTCACCTCCTCCTAACTGGCTTATTCAATTACATATACATTGATCAGCTTTTATTAACCTCATGAGCCTCTCTATTCTCTTAATCCCCCCTTTTGTACACCAGGCAGACAATCCTAATATCTTCATTTCCTTCTTTATCTTGCTGTGATTGTGGGTGCATCAGTACAATCATGCCAGTGTGTCTGCATATCACAGAGTATTAAAAAAAAAAACCGTTTCTGAGTCTGCATTTCATTTGACATCTCAGCAGTATTTTAACCGCGACTTCCTCCTTCTCTGGACATCCATGGTGTATCGCACTCCATCCACTTTCTTCCTGTGCCCTGGCTGTTCCTTTCTAGTCACATCAGCAAGCTCAGCTGCTGCTTCCCAGCCATTAAATGTTAGAGCACTTCCACGTACTCTCTCAGGCCCTTTCTTATATCACTTTATACTCTCTTCCTTGGCAACATTTTTTTTTACCATCTATGTGAGCAAGACTTCCAAATCTTTATCTAGAGCTCAAACTCTCCTGTGAACTCTAGACTTTCATAATATAGTCCTGTGAATGTCTCAACGCCACATTAAATTCAACTTGCTGACATATGAAATCCCAATGATCCTATTTAACCTGGTTTTCTTCCATTGTTCACTTCTCAAGCTAATACCCATTCCCCATCAAGTTCCATAGGCTAAAAGTTTAAGCTTCCTCTTTGACACCACTCTGTCTTGTCATCTTAAAAATTTAATTTTAGGTCTGTTGGATCCATCCATTTCCTTTCATTTTTGTTTCTAACCTAATAGTCACAGTTACCTTTTATAGTTTTGTGGACTAATGCTGAATAATGTCCAGTCCAGTAATGCTGCTGCTAAGTCACTTCAGTCGTATCTGACTCTGTGTGACCCCAGAGACGGCAGCCCACCAGGCTCCCCCGTCCCTGGGATTCTCCAGGCAAGAACACTGGAGTGGGTTGCCATTTCCTTCTTCAACGCAGGAAAGTGAAAAGTGAAAGTGAAGTTTCTCAGTCGTGTCTGACTCTTAGTGACCCCATGGACTGCAGCCTTCCAGGCTCCTCCATCCATGAGATTTTCCAGGCAAGAGTACTGGAGTGGGGTGCCGTCACCTTCTCCGAGTCCAGGAATGCCACGTGTTTAATCCTTTTCATCTTTTCTTCTCTGTTGCTAATGTTCATTTCAAACTGCAAGTCTGGTAAGAACCTTAGACTCTCACGCTTCCCTCTTCACCATTAAAACCCATCTGTGGCTTGTGGTTGGTTACTCAGCTATATTTTCCAGAGGCAGATCCTGCCATAGCTTTTTATTCTCAATACTCTAGGTATTTGTTCACTCTCAGTTTTACTTAAGTATGCTAATACATGTGTGTGGATTGACTCAGCAAATACATGGTACATAATGTATAGTTTCATGAGGTTCTTGCCAATCATATAAACACTTTTATGCAGCAGGATGCTAAAGAGACATCCTTTCCATGGCTAGGAGGTTTGACAGTACCAAACTGAAGTGAAAAGTGAGTTCTGGGCTTCTGAGTCCATGACACAGCGTCCCTGCCTCTCTGTCCAGTCTCCTCAACTCAGGTTTCAGCACTGACACAAAGATGAGGAACTGCAGTCGTCTGAACACAGGGTGGTCAGAGCATAGCCTCGGGCTCAAAGGAAGCTGACAGGCTTGTGAGGAGGTTCTCACGGCCATCCCCTCCCTGTGTGGCACACAGATTTTTTTGTCTTTCTACAAAACATGCAGTAGCCTGGGGCAGTGTGAGGATTCAGAGGATAAATACTTCCCAGAATTGGCCCTTTAATGCCTCAGGTCCACAGTGGACATGAAGAATGACATCCTCACCACGAGGGGTACGGCTGATGGATCTGAAGCTGAAGTTGCCTCCCAGCTGTGACTTAGATTTCTCCACCGTGGAGGGTTCAGCCCACGGCTTCCACGGACTCTGTCACGCTCTTTAGCGCAGATGTTTTAACTAAGCACCACTGGCTAGGAAGAAAGGCTTATCTTTGTCTAACTCACAGACTGGAGAGAATCTCAAAAGCAGAGGCAAATTAAAAAAGGGAGGGAGGGGGCCTAGCCAGTGGTCCAGTGATTCAGAATCCACCTTACAATGCAGGGGATGCAGGTTTGATCCCTGGTCAGGAAACTAGTATCTCAAAGCTGCAGGGCAGTTAAGCCTGCATACTGCAACTAAAACCAGATGCAGCCAAAAAGATAAAAAGCTGAGGAGTGGGGGAGACTTGAGAAAGGAGGAGGAGAAAGTATATAGCCAGTGGCTCAGGCCTCACTCCTGGAAAGGGAATCAGGAAGCTGATATGTGGCTGTTTCCTGCTCTACCTTGAAAAGACAGAACGCAGAATCATTGATGAGTTTCATGGTTCCACTCACAAGTCCTCAGTCACCCCTAGAGCCCCTCTCAAGAGACATTATTATGGTTGTAACATCCCAGATAACTTAACATTTATATGTGTAAAGGTTCACCTGCACACCCACACACACACAAGCAGGAAGTTTTAGAGACACAACTGGTAGCATTTCAAAAATTTGAGTACCCACTTATTTTAGATACTGGTTTGGAAGTGGAAATATGAATATAAAGTTATTGTGACATTAAGGTACATGGGGATGCATCCCAGAGCTAAGAGTTCTTTTAGAGCAACATATAACCTTCTAATGATCTTTTGTTGTTGTTGAACAAAGAGTAAACTTTTCATACGTAATTTTCCTGGTTCTTCAGTTTAACTGATAGAAGGCGACCTCCAAAACATCAAGTTTGCTATTGGCAGAAAAGGTCCATATTAGACATACTTATCAAAACTGAAATAATAATGAAAAGGTTGTAACGTATGACTTCTTGGTTTTGGGGGGTTTTGCTTTTGATTTTTCACTTGTTGTTGCCCTGCTAAAAAGAGAAGACTTTTCCAAGTAAAGATTACTTTCCTATGGGTCATTTTGTCACAATCACCGTAAGAGTTTTTTAAGTAAATACATTTGTCTCCTAAAAGGTTCCAGATAACTTTGCTTTTGGTGATTAAAAAAATCTTACTTGTTCTCCTTGCCCTCTTTCATTCCTCCTTCCCTCCTTCCCTCCCTCCATCCATCCATTATTTCTTCCCACTCTCCCTTCTTGCTGCTGCAGCTGCTGCTGCCAAGTCCCTTCAGTTGTGTCCTACTTTGTGTGACCCCATAGATGGCAGCCCACTAGGCTCTCCCGTCCCTGGGATTCTCCAGGCAAGAACTGGAGTGGGTTGCCATTTCCTTCTCCAGTGCATGAAAGTGAAAAATGAAAGTAAAGTTGTTCAGTTGTGTCCAACTGTTAGCAACCCCATGGACTGCAGCCTACCAGGCTCCTCAATCCATGGGATTTTCCAGGCAAGAATACTGGAGTGGGGTGCCATTGCCTTCTCCTTCTTATTACTCACCATTTCTCCCTCTCTCTGTCTCTTTGCCCTGATTTGTCATATCTCTGTTTAAATCTCTCTTTTGTCCAGCTCTCCTTCACAAATCAATAAATATTCTTCTTAGTCCCCACTTCTGCACAGTGGACAAGACACAGAAATACACACAGCAGAAACACAGATATACACAGCAGAAATGCGCATGCACACACACACTCACTTTCCCCAGATTCTTCGTGAATTGTCAGAGATGGGGTGATACTTGTAATTGTTAGAAAGCTCAGTAAAGCTTGCTGTTTGGGTCTGTGTCATTTTTGCGTTCCCAAATGTCCCAGCACAGTTGCAAAGATTTGGGGACAGAATTCCTCCTTTTCTTGAAACCTGTCGAAAGATCCCCCACCCTCACTAAACACTCCAGTCACTGCTTTCCTCCCTCAGCGGTTAGTCTAGCAGCTGATTTCAAGATGATACTAAATGTGAAACTAAAGAGAAATGTAGGGTCGTAAGACTCACAAATAGGGCTCTTCCCCTGTGGATCCTGAGGCTTATATAATTCTGTGGTCCTCTTTTAGAAGAGAACATAGATTTAGTCATGTAGAAAGAATTCACATCAAATTACTGGAGATTTAGAGATCCAGGTCTCCTATTTTTGCACTCTTTTTAAGTAATGGATTTAAAAAATGCTTACATAGGAGGTTTCCTAAGTGCAACCTGGCTTCTCCTCTCATCTGGAACACACTGCATTCCCCATCAACTCCCAGGCTCCACAGGGGATGATGCAAGAGATGGATCCTGAAGCAGGTTCATTCCCTGAATAGTAAATCCACCTGGAATGGGGGGTATGCCCAAATTCCTGGTTTCCTGCTTAGCTGGAGAGTGGCTGTGGTAATGGGTCTGAGGCCACAGATTCCCTTGTTAATGCATCAGACCAAGCTTCTTGGCAGCCCATGGTCCCCGTGTCCTGAGTCCTCTTCAGGATCTTGCAAACCTGTCATGCCCCAGGGCACGGCAGCCTCCATTTTCAAAACTTGGGGTGTCAGCACCCCCCTCTTAGTTACCTCACTCTCAGTAAGCCCCATTGTTTTAGAGGAACACCTGGCTGGGTACGTACCCTGGGTGGCATCAGTTCCATTAGTTGTGGTATCTTTGTGTGACCTGAAATATCAGCAAATTCTGGCCAACTTGTATCAAAATAGAGATTAGGTGATTTTCAGAATCGGCTCAGAGCAAGCGTCTTTGACCAAATTCAGCAGCAGATCGCCTTGAGAGCTTTTGCCTGAACTTGTCATTTTTCATACTCTGAGGACCACAGAGAGTGCAAAGGGCAGGGACTCAGTAAGTCCTGTCTGTTGAGGATTCTGCTGTGCAGAGTTGAGGGCTTGCACTTGGGATTGGTTACGCAGATCTGATTTCCTGTCCCACCCCTGCCCTGCCCTGGCCATGTGACCTTCCCCTGTCAGGCATATGACTGTGCTTCTCCCATCCTTATTTTGGTCCTTTGTGAAGTGGGGTTAGGGACACTTCATGGGTAGTGGAGGAGCTGATCAGACTGGTGAACCAACTCAGCTGAAGGTACATACCTGTTCCAAGGTGAAGCTGCCTTAGGATGCTCCAATGCCACGTGTGGGATTGCTGCACAGGATGAGTTGGGAAATCATGACTGGGCAGTATCCAGAAATAACCTGAACAAGCGTCATCCATTGCTGCTGCTGCTAAGTCGCTTCAGTTGTGTCCTACTCCGTGCGACCCCATAGACGGCAGCCCACCAGGCTCCCCTGTCCCTGGGATTCCCCAGACAAGAACACTGCAGTGGGTTGCCATTTCCTTCTCCAATGCAAGAAAGTGAAAATGAAGTCGCTCAGTGGTATTTGACTCTTCGCGACCCCATGGACTGCAGTCTACCAGGCTCCTTGGTCCATGGGATTTTTCAGGCAAGAATACGGGAGTGGGGTGCCATTGCCTTCTCTGGCATCATCCATTCATCATAGGTAAACTTTTGATGAGTTTAATTAAATGAATGTGATCTCTTTCTTGCTTACCTCTAATCTCCTCTTCCCTCTATCTTTCTGTCTCACAGATGAGAAGGGATGTCCCCCAAATTTCAAACTTGAATTACTGGTTGTTTTTTTTTTTCCATGTATTCTCGCTTTGCCTATCTGTAATATTATTGACACTTGCAGATTTGCATTTCCAGTTCAGGCCCTCTTAGGCCATAACCTCCATGTCCAGATGGCAGCCTCCTTTTTGCCCTCTTTCCCTCACTCTGTCTAGCTTTTGTATTGCCAATAGGACTTGATTCTGTGAATTTGTAAAATAGAGACAATAACATGGTTATGAAATTCACGACACTGTCTTCTAAGTATGGAAAGTTTGGGAAGAAGTAGGCCTTGGCCAGGTGAAGAGTTTCAAAGTGGGAGAGATTCCCAAGATATCAGATGTGAGAATTAAGGAAAGCAAGGGGTCAAGGCAGGTTTCCGGCTTGGGAACTGAGTGGGGCAGAATAAGACTCACCAAGATAGGGTTTGTGCATACGTGCATCGAGTCACTTCAGTTGTGTCTGACTCTGTGCGGCCCTATAGACTGTAGCCTGCCAGACTCCTCTGTCCACGGGATTCTCCAGGCAAGAATGCTGGAGGGGGTTGGCCATTCCCTTCTCCAAGGGATCTTCCCCACCCAGGGATTGAACCCAGGTCTCTTTTGTCTCCTGCACTGGCAGGCAGACTCTTTACTGCTTCCCAGGTGCTACCTGGGGAGCATGAGGTGGACAGTTCAAGGTTTGGAGGGATAGAGGTGGGAGGAGGCAGCATCAGCTATGAATTTTCATTTGGCTTTCCAGACAGGAAGAACTATTGCATTTCCAGTTCAGGCCCTCTTAGGCCATAACCTCCATGTCCAGATGGCAGCCTCCTTTTTGCCCTCTTTCCCTCACTCTGTCTAGCTTTTGTATTGCCAATAGGACTTGATTCTGTGAATTTGTAAAATAGAGACAATAACATGGTTATGAAATTCACGACACTGTCTTCTAAGTATGGAAAGTTTGGGAAGAAGTAGGCCTTGGCCAGGTGAAGAGTTTCAAAGTGGGAGAGATTCCCAAGATATCAGATGTGAGAATTAAGGAAAGCAAGGGGTCAAGGCAGGTTTCCGGCTTGGGAACTGAGTGGGGCAGAATAAGACTCACCAAGATAGGGTTTGTGCATACGTGCATCGAGTCACTTCAGTTGTGTCTGACTCTGTGCGGCCCTATAGACTGTAGCCTGCCAGACTCCTTTGTCCACGGGATTCTCCAGGCAAGAATGCTGGAGGGGGTTGGCCATTCCCTTCTCCAAGGGATCTTCCCCACCCAGGGATTGAACCCAGGTCTCTTTTGTCTCCTGCACTGGCAGGCAGACTCTTTACTGCTTCCCAGGTGCTACCTGGGGAGCATGAGGTGGACAGTTCAAGGTTTGGAGGGATAGAGGTGGGAGGAGGCAGCATCAGCTATGAATTTTCATTTGGCTTTCCAGACAGGAAGAACTTGAGGTGACTTTGAGGAATCTACGTGAAGACGGTAACTAGAAAATTAGGTCTGGAACGCAAAGGAGAGGTTTCGCCTGAAAAAATAAATGGTCTCTTTCAGGTTGGGGACAATTTCAGCCAGTGGCATGAATGCAGATGCTCATAGTGAGAGAATACAGAGCCGTTGAGAAAGAGTCTAGGACTTAAGACCCAACCTTGGAACGTCAACAATAACAGGGAAGTTTAGGAGAATGATTTGATCAGTGGAACATGTAATTGACTTGATAGTGACTAGCGGTCATTAGGACGGCCATGCGCTCTATTGCCCAAATTGGGAAACATTTAAGGATTAAAGGGTGCTAACAAGATAGAATACGAAAGCAACTCATACAGATTTGGACTCTGGGCTGCAAATTAGGGAAAGAAGGTAGTTAAATTTATTTAGGTTGGAATTATACATCCTAGGAAAACAGGCAGACAAACAGGGAGACAAAAGACCTTAACGTATTGAATTAATAAGAAAATACCATCTAATATACCTTCCGCCTATCAATCTTTTGCTACATGCTGCTACATAAACTTTCCACAGTATATCTTTTCTTCGTTTTGCCACTTTTATGCTCAGAAAAATTTCAATGGCTGTCAGTTATCTAGGATAAAGTTCAGAATTCTTAGCTTGGGATTGAAAACCCTTCTTGGCCCACGTGCCCTATTTCTTAGTCTATCACTCACGTGTGAGTTCTCCTGTAGAGTTACACTTGCCTTTTCAGTGATACCCAAATATGCCTTAAACATTCCCGTCTCTAGATGTTTAATAAGTGGTGGAATACGATCTCCTTCATGACCTTAGCAGTGAATGGTCCTCTTGTGAACCACTAATTTGAATCTTGGGCTTTCCATCTGGCACAGTGGTAAAGAATCTGCCTGCAGTACCCAAGACACGGGTTTAATCCCTGGGTTGGGAAGATCCCCTGCAGGAGGAAATGGTAACCCAGTCTGGTATTCTTGCCTAGAAAATCCCATAGACAGAGGAGCCTGGCAGGCTACAGTCCATGGAGTCACAAAGAGACATGACTGGGTGGCTGAGCACTGGAGCACACTTTGAATCTATCAAATTAAGAGGCTGGCTCATCAATAAGTCTCCTCACATCTGCTGCCTTTAGAGCACCAGTTCTGAGGGAAATGTATTCATGAAAGGTGCTGATTCTGTTCTTGATGGAAAGTCTCACGTCTCAGATGAAGTCCAGTTTGTTCCCCCAGTGAGTTCACTCCACGCTGTACCATCCTTCACTTGTGAACAGGCAGAGAAGTTCATCTTTTGTCTTCATGCCTAGGCAAGTCTAAGTAGGTGGCAAAACTTTATGGATCCAAAATTTCATTCCCATGAAAGTTTCTGGAACTCCCTCATTCAGTCATATTGGAAAGGCTTTCAAAGGAAAATAAAAAACATATAGGCGATGAAAATGTGTTTATCTTTTAACAGTATGCATCAAAATATCTCGATTTTGTTCAAATCAGTAGCAAAGTTCTTTTGATAGTCTGTGTACATTTTAAAAATGACTAATAGCAAAATTTAATTTGTCTCTTTATTTGGAAAATGAGTAATTACAGCATATAAAGTGCTACTCTGACAGAAAACTGAAACATCCGTTTAGATCACCTGATAAAAGACTAAAGCTTTCTCTTCCTGCTAAGGGCATTTGCATTCCTCGTTGCTCCTAACGTGACAAGCATCAGAGGGTCCCCACGCCGCCCCATCAGACCACAGAAGAGGATGAGAATCTTCTTCCCTGCCATTTCCATTTGTTGTTTTCTGGTGTAGGTCCCTGAATTTTGATTTTGTCTTTGAACAGTGTTTGTTTTGTAGTTTGGAGATGCTTTTAGGGAGAGTTAATGCACTTGCCGGCCTCTGTGTCATCCAAGGGCACAGGGAGCTTCGATCAGACTTCTTTGTTTTCTTACCTCTCCCAACTCTGCGGTTGTGCAGTGCTTATTCTCAAGAAGGTCTCTAGTCAATGTCCCTTTAATCTTTTCCTTCTTCATCATCATTTCATTTGAGTTTGCATGTAGTCACTGAGCGTTTCATTTTGTTTTGTGCTTTTGTTTCATTTTCTCCAGAGTGGATTTCTGACTCTGCCCTTTTTTGTTATGGAATAAGACCTTGAAAACGAACATCTTCTGTTTCTCGCTGACTTTTCTTCCCTCGTGGACCATCTTCTTTCTATTATGATCCACCCCTCGCCAGTGTCTTTGCGTGGAGTTGAACATTGCTTAAGTTATAGACTAACAGTGGAAGCAAGCAGCCTTCTTGTCTGGATCACTCTTGGTTTGTGGTGCACGCGGCCCTGACACAGCCAGGACTGTGGACTCTAGTACCCGGCGGCTCTCTCAGAAGTCGTTTCATCAGAAGCATGTTCAAGAGATAAAGACATCATTTCAGAATATAGTCCTAGCACGTGTTCTTCTGGACACTGGGCTATTCTCAGTTCTTATGTAATAGCTTTTTCAAGAAATTTCCTTTCACATCATAAAATCTATGTATATGTACGTGTGTATAAAATGTATGTGTGTGCACACACGTTTGCTAAGTCATGTCCAACTCTTTATAACGCTATGGGCTGTAGCCTTCCAGGCTCCTCTCTGCCCATGGGGTCCTCCAGGCAAGAATCTTGGAGTGGGTTACTATTTACTTCTCCAGGAGATCTTCCCAACCCAGGGACTGAACCCACATCTCTTGAATTTACTGCGTTGGCAGGTGGTAAATGGGCTTCTGAGCCACCAGAGAAGCCCATATGTAAAATGAGGGACTTACAAATATGCCCCTCATTGACATACTCTCTAAGATGGACAGAAATGGAAATTGGGTAGTTACAGTAGAATGACCTGGGTAAATGTTGACGTTCTTGTTTTTGTGATTCTGGCTGGGTTGTATGGAATTCTTTGAACTTAAGTTTCATTATCTACAAAAGTAGGATAATGATACTTTGTAGAAACACTGTAGGGATGGGAAGATATGTAGTGTGGTGCTTTACACATCGCAGATGCTCAGTAAGTTCCCAGGACTCACCCTCTTTTCCACTCTCCACTTTGATCTGGACAGCCTATGCACCGCCATAGGCAAGAACTTTGTGACCAAATCTATCATAAAACTAGCATGTTCTTCATGAAAAGTGACATTCCATAGCAGGTGGCATAGCACATTTAATGCCAAGGTAAATAAGCATTTAAGGAATGTACAAATATAATTTTTTGTTCCAGTGGAAGCAGAACCTTGGACCTTTATAATAACTTGGAAATAATATTCTCTAATATAAAAATAAAGAGAACAAAATAATAGTTAATGCATACCACTTTTTATGCATCAGTCACTGTTTCAATCTTTTACATAGTAGGCCATTTAATTCTTGCTGCACCTGGATACATAACTTGTGGGGCTCAGTACAAAATGAAAGTTTAAAGTCCTTGTTCAAAAGCACTAAGCAAAGCTCAGGGCCCTTCAAAGCACAGGACCATGTGTAACTGCCTAGGTCACACGCTTCAATCACATCAGCCTCCTGAGATAGAAACTATCATTTCACTGTAGATAATGGAATTGAGATACACAGGGAAAAGTTGATTCGCTGAAGGTTACAGTGACAGGAAGAGTGAAGCTGGATTCCACTCAGGCAATGTGTGTCTAAAGATTATGTCTTTGTCTACTTAAAAAATGTTCTTCATTTTTGTGCTAACTTTTAGCTTCAAAATCATTTTAGCCACATTATTTCAGAGCTATGAAAATCTGTACTTGGACATGGTTATATAATATACTATATTCATCTACTTGCTTATCAGTGCCCTGGCTTGTCCAAGTAGAGAAAGAGCTACTGGAAAGTATTATCCGTATAGCTTAAAATACCAGAACTATATGGAACTTACCAAGTCCTAAACAGTGCTATTCCAACCTCCTTAAATGTGTTAATATCTTAGACATTTCTCTAACGTTCTATGGAATTGGTGCTAGTACAGTTATCATATTTTAGATGAAGAATTGAAATATAAGTATTTGAGCAAAGCCACATGTCTAACATCTTTTGAGGCTAAAATTTTAACCCAGGTAGACTGGTGCTAGAAGCTGAATCCTAAGACAACCCTCTGCTCCTCTCTTGACTATGAGAGGCATCAGATATCTCATTCTTTTAATCTTATCTGCTGTTGAATTATGACCAACAGACTCCCTGACACATTAGATAACAAATCAGTATTTGATGAAGTAATGAATAGTAATGAAAAGTTTAATTTTGAAATTTAAACTTTATTTATGAAAGTAATACAGTAATACATACACCTTTTAAAATGCTTAAAAAATATTCTAAGGAATGCTAAAACTTCCTTTCAATTCTGAACTCCTTCCCAGACCACGTTTTCTTCCTTTGTAAAAATTTGAGTCTTTGTTCTCTGGACTTGCTTAGTAAAGACCCAAGATATTCACTGGTATTCAGTGTTTACGAATGACCATTGATCATGGTGTGAACTCACAAAGTTGATGTTTGCACTGAATACTCAGACAGCTCAGTATGATTGTGTTTGTGATGAAGCTTTATTTAGAGCCATTCCTTTTACTAGAAACACATAGTAAATACTCTGGTTTCATGATATAGTGTCTGTAGAATTAAACTTGAAAGCACATATTATGCAGATATTTACAAGCAACTTCAAATTTAGTTATCGTCCAGTCCGTGGCTGAAAGGTCCTTACCTAGGGGTGTTAGCCACGTGACCACAGTGGCTGCTGGAGTTTAAACTTTAAGTAAGGTGTTCCAGGCAGGTTTAAAGTCCTGACTATAGGACAAGTATATTTCTTTTTAAGTTGTTCATGCTATGTTCTCTGTAGCCTTGCAACCTAGGTTTTAGATAAGATGTTACCAGACTATATATTTTAAAGAAGGCTATAATGTCGAAACATAATTGGGGAACTATTTTTAGTTGGTAAGTTTTACTTGGGATAAGAGACGTTGTGGGCAGAAAACTGCCTTTTGGGTAGCATTCAGTACGATAATTAAGAACTTGGGTTTTGGAACCAAATTGCCTGGTTTGAATCCTGTTACTACCACTTACTGGGTAACTGACGGATGCCAGGCAATATACTAGACTTTCTGAGACTACGTTTCCTCCTTTGTAAACTAGAGATTATAACAGTGCCTACATCCAAAGACTGTGGCAATATGGCTATGATGTTATCAATGTGAAATACCTAGAGTGATTGCAGCTTCAGTAAGTATTAGCAACCAAAATCATTTTGTCAGCTAAATAAAATTAAAAGAGACAGGAAGAAAAATGTCTGAATAAGAGGAAACTTCTGTTCCCACTTCAGTCTGGTTGGAAACCTTAGGCCAATATTTTTGGTGAGAGCTGTTGAAAACTTCAGTTGGGACTAGTAGAATATCGGCTCTATTATCCTTTTCTAGGACCTAATAGTATCCTGAAATCGACAGATGTTTATCCTTTGTCAATAAAAAGTGATATACTCTAAAATGAAGGAGTTACTTTTTTGGCTTCCTTGCTATTAATGATATGTTCATAAGCGAACTGACTTAATAACTAACATGGGTCTGGGTGATTTCTGGTAGATATTCTCCTCCATGGCCGCTGGAGTGCTTAGAATACTGCTTGGTCTACAGTGGGCACATAGTAAATATTTGGTGATTTACAATCCTCTCTTCCCATTGTTTGCATCTCCTGTAATTCACCAGGGCTTGTTAGGCTACTCAGGATAAGATGCTAATCCCTTTTTTCTCTGTCCCATGTACCCAGCACAGGTTATGACATGACCTTGATTATCAGTGACCATTTGCTGAATAGGACACAGGGAGAGAGAAGCAGGGCTTTCAAAGATAGGGGCAGCTTTTAATGGTGATGACCAAGCATTCAGAAGAAAATTTAAGGAATAAAGGATTTTGAAAGGTGACTGGAGTAGGAGGAGAGAAACAAAAAATCTTTGAAGTACCCTTGTGTTTGAAGCATTTCCTCTCACCATTCATGGTTTATCATATACAGCTGGTTTCCAACCTAAGCATGGCCTGTCCTCGCAATCCTTGTCACATGCCTTTTCGGAGCTTCCAGTGTGTTTATGAGCATCATATACTGTTCACTTAGAGACAGGTGGATAGACAGAGAACAACTTTACGTGGATCTAGTGATGGGACACCTTGAAGCTTAGAATCCGCCGGATTTAGGGTGAACTAGTACCACTGAATGTTCTAGTTGAGTGATGCTGTACAACTTAGCTGAGACGCCCCCTTTGCGGATGAGGACTGCCGGTTAGTTGATTCATTGTTTGCCTGACTTTTTCTAAGCAGGGAAAAAAAAAAAAACCTCTCAAATATTTTATGTCTTCTTGAGACATAAATTTATTTGTCAGTCTTTTGAGGTATATGTAAGGCCTTTCTTGAGTAGTGACCTACTCAGCAGATTCACTATATATCTATATAAATGGTATACATAATATCTTTATACATAAACTATAATTTCCAGTTTCAGTTTCTTTATAGAGGACAAAAACTGAAAATCTTTGCAAAGATGCTATGGGAAGAATATCACAGATGCTCAACACACTGCCCTTCCTAAATAGTTCTGTGAAGGTACAGACCATGTTTTAATTTTACCTTTCTCCCTTTCTCCCTTCCCCGCTTATCTTTTTCTTCTTTAACCTTGATTACAATGCCTACTAAATAATTTTGCATATACTACCTTTATGAAATAGACACATTAAATTGATAATGGATAAAAATTCCCTACTATAGCATTCATTGAAAAGGCCCTTTTTATTACTGTTATTATATTTGTTTTGTTCAGTTCAGTTCAGTCACACAGTCGTGTCCGAGGACTCTTTGAGACCCCATGGACTGCAGCACGCCAGGCCTCCATGTCCATCACCAACTCCTGGAGTTTACTCAAGCTCATGTCCATTGAGTCAGTGATGCTATCCAACCATCTCATCCTATATGCCTTTTCCTCCTGCCTTCAATATTTCCCAGCATCAGGGTCTTTTCAAATGAGTCAGGTCTTTGCATCAGGTGGCCAAAAGTATTGGAGTTTCAGCTTCAACATCAGTCCTTCCAATGAACATTCAGGGCTGATTTCATTTAGAATGGACTGGTTGGATCTCCCTGCAATCCAAGGGACTCTCAAGAGTCTTTAACACCACAGTTCAAAAGCATCAATTCTTTGGGGTTCAGTTTTCTTTATAGTCCAACTCTCACATCCATACATGACTACTGGAAAAATGATATCCTTGAGTAAACAGACCTTTGTTGGCAAAGTAATGTCTCTGCTTTTGAATATGTTGTCTAGGTTGGTCATAACTTTTCTTCCAAGGAGTAAGCGTCTTTTAATTTCATGGCTGCAATCACCATTTGCAGTGATTTTGGAGCCCCCCAAAAATAAAGCCTGCCACTGTTAAATAATTATTTTGCTTTTAATTTAATGTTATTATGTTTCTATAGACTCAAATTGAAACCTTAAGCTAATATTAGAGAAATTGCTAAAATGGCTTAAACGTAGAGACTTTTAAAATAATTTCTATTGTACTTTCATTTTTATTATGTCTAAAAATCAGTGAAGAGACTTTGAGCAAAAGTTTCATGAATGGAAGAACTATAACTAGTTCATTTAATGTACTGCTTGGTCTACAGTGGGCACATAGTAAATATTTGGTGATTTTCAATCCTCTCTTCCCATTGTTTGCATCTCCTGTAATTCACAGGGCTTGTTAGGCTACTCAGGATAAGATGCTAATCCCTTTTTTCTCTGTCCCATGTACCCAGCACAGGTTATGACATGACCTTGATTATCAGTGACCATTTGCTGAATAGGACACAGGGAGAGAGAAGCAGGGCTTTCAAAGATAGGGGCAGCTTTTAATGGTGATGACCAAGCATTCAGAAGAAAATTTAAGGAATAAAGGATTTTGAAAGGTGACTGGAGTAGGAGGAGAGAAACAAAAAATCTTTGAAGTACCCTTGTGTTTGAAGCATTTCCTCTCACCATTCATGGTTTATCATATACAGCTGGTTTCCAACCTAAGCATGGCCTGTCCTCGCAATCCTTGTCACATGCCTTTTCGGAGCTTCCAGTGTGTTTATGAGCATCATATACTGTTTACTTAGAGACAGGTGGATAGACAGAGAACAACTTTACGTGGATCTAGTGATGGGACACCTTGAAGCTTAGAATCCGCCGGATTTAGGGTGAACTAGTACCACTGAATGTTCTAGTTGAGTGATGCTGTACAACTTAGCTGAGACGCCCCCTTTGCGGATGAGGACTGCCGGTTAGTTGATTCATTGTTTGCCTGACTTTTTCTAAGCAGGGAAAAAAAAAAAAACCTCTCAAATATTTTATGTCTTCTTGAGACATAAATTTATTTGTCAGTCTTTTGAGGTATATGTAAGGCCTTTCTTGAGTAGTGACCTACTCAGCAGATTCACTATATATCTATATAAATGGTATACATAATATCTTTATACATAAACTATAATTTCCAGTTTCAGTTTCTTTATAGAGGACAAAAACTGAAAATCTTTGCAAAGATGCTATGGGAAGAATATCACAGATGCTCAACACACTGCCCTTCCTAAATAGTTCTGTGAAGGTACAGACCATGTTTTAATTTTACCTTTCTCCCTTTCTCCCTTCCCCGCTTATCTTTTTCTTCTTTAACCTTGATTACAATGCCTACTAAATAATTTTGCATATACTACCTTTATGAAATAGACACATTAAATTGATAATGGATAAAAATTCCCTACTATAGCATTCATTGAAAAGGCCCTTTTTATTACTGTTATTATATTTGTTTTGTTCAGTTCAGTTCAGTCACACAGTCGTGTCCGAGGACTCTTTGAGACCCCATGGACTGCAGCACGCCAGGCCTCCATGTCCATCACCAACTCCTGGAGTTTACTCAAGCTCATGTCCATTGAGTCAGTGATGCTATCCAACCATCTCATCCTATATGCCTTTTCCTCCTGCCTTCAATATTTCCCAGCATCAGGGTCTTTTCAAATGAGTCAGGTCTTTGCATCAGGTGGCCAAAAGTATTGGAGTTTCAGCTTCAACATCAGTCCTTCCAATGAACATTCAGGGCTGATTTCATTTAGAATGGACTGGTTGGATCTCCCTGCAATCCAAGGGACTCTCAAGAGTCTTTAACACCACAGTTCAAAAGCATCAATTCTTTGGGGTTCAGTTTTCTTTATAGTCCAACTCTCACATCCATACATGACTACTGGAAAAATGATATCCTTGAGTAAACAGACCTTTGTTGGCAAAGTAATGTCTCTGCTTTTGAATATGTTGTCTAGGTTGGTCATAACTTTTCTTCCAAGGAGTAAGCGTCTTTTAATTTCATGGCTGCAATCACCATTTGCAGTGATTTTGGAGCCCCCCAAAAATAAAGCCTGCCACTGTTAAATAATTATTTTGCTTTTAATTTAATGTTATTATGTTTCTATAGACTCAAATTGAAACCTTAAGCTAATATTAGAGAAATTGCTAAAATGGCTTAAACGTAGAGACTTTTAAAATAATTTCTATTGTACTTTCATTTTTATTATGTCTAAAAATCAGTGAAGAGACTTTGAGCAAAAGTTTCATGAATGGAAGAACTATAACTAGTTCATTTAATGTCGACTTTACATACCCATAGAGTGATTAAAAAAAAAAAAGACATGATAAATTAAGTTTTCTGGCCCATTCTCTTCAAATACACATTCTCATATGTAATTTTTGTAAGTAGCTGTTGTGTTTGTTGATGAAATTGTTATGGTCTCAGAAAAGAATGAGATATGGTTTCTTAGTACAGAGCTGCTATGGGATTGAGCTAGAGAACCAACTTGCTTGCTTCCCTTATTTTTCTTTATTTTTTCTTAATCTAGGCACAGGCAAATAGGTATTGAGGAACACGCTAGTTATGGGCAAGAGCCCTGAGGTGCAATTTGTCTGCATACTATGGAACTGAGTTCACATCTTTGCAAGCTGGTTGCTTCCTGCAAAATTGCTTCTGTGTATACATTTAAATGTCCCTCCCCTGTGCTCATTGCTTTAGGTATTGGACTAGAGATCTCAACAAGCAATAACGTAACATTAGCTCCCCATAGAGGGGTACTCCTATTATATTTGGATGCAAGAATATATTTTAATAAGTGCAGACATGGAGATTAAAGCAGAAGATTTGAGGAGGCAGCCTGTTCCCTCAGGTCTAATGGGTAATCTAATCATTCTCTCAAAAAAAAAGGTAAAGAAATTAGAAGTTTTATTGCATCACAGTGGATGAAATTCACACTTTCATTTCTACCAAATGTGATGACTGCATGATTCCAAACGAAGTCAATTTAACATGTCTTTTTACATCATTCCTAATTCTTGAAAAAATATTAAAATTGAACCAAGAGGCAACTGTATGTAATGTTAGTAGATGCTTTAGGGGATTGATTTTTAAATAGAAATCTACCTTTCACTGCCACTGAAAACCAAATTTCAAGTTGAATTCTAGAAGTAAGCCAATAATTAATTATCATTAATGGAGCAGAGGAATCAGCAAATTTTGATTAATATTACTGTTTTTCATTCCTCTAGCTTTGATAATTAACTCCCATCATGTATGATTCTCTCTAAGCCAAAGAGTAGGTTAGGAAAACTCTGGACTGTATTCCAAGCATGTCTTCTAAGTAACTGATGGAGGAAAAGATTGTCATCTTGAGAAAAGTTCTAGAAGAACTTGAGAAGAGAGAAGATGTTCCATAGAGGAGGTGGGCTCAAACTTGTGCCTGCACTAAAGACAGGAATGAAGGGACATGAGAAAGAAAGAAAGAAACAAACAAACGTGTAGCAAAGATAGAGAAGTGGTTCCAGAAACAATTTGACTAAACTGAAATTGTAGAAAGTGTCCAGGAAACAGAATTGGGTAACTTCTTAAGGGCCTTGAGTGTCATAATAAGGAATCAGACTTCAGAACAATTACAGTAGTTTTCAACAGGGATATGACTTGATGGCAATGGATTTGGAAAAATTAATATGAGGAGAGGGGAAAGAAGTTCGTCTAAGAAATTAGAGTCTTTAATTTTGAATATTAAAAGATAAATGAGCAAAAGAATATGAAAGGTGGATGGACAAGACTATAGATGACTGGATAGATAGAGGCTCCCAACCTTTAACCAGAGTGTCATCTAGCAAGAGCCCAGCTGTTTTCCCTATTCATCATCTCTGTTTCTCAGTGGTGCATGCAATTTTAAAGCAAGAAGAAATAATAAAACAGTGATGCAGCAGATGCACCGTGTAAGTGCACCCTAGGATGAATAAATTATAGAAAGTACACTGCAGTGGGAGAGAAGAAAAGGAATTAGTGACAGAAAATGGCCTCGTGTGTTTTGTTGAGTTCAAACTCAGTTCTGCTTTAATTCAGAGGAAATAGGTACTCTCGGGCTGGTGGGCTGAAGAGGGCATTAGTACAACTGAGTACTACTGTACTATAGAGATTTCAGAAAGGACAAGGTAAAAAAGACCTTGGCCAATCACCATTCCCTATATAGGTCACCTCCCTACTTCTTGTCCATGAATACTCTCTCTCCAGTGTAGTACCCTGGCAACAAGAATATTTCTTCTGCTTCTCCTGCTTAAAAACCTTTGATGACCCTTCTCCATGTTCTGCAGTTGAATTCTGTCTCCATTTCATGGCACATGGGATTTCCTGGTACCTGCTGACCTCTCCTGCCCTGGAACTGAGTCTAGTTAAACTGAGAGACTTGCTACTTTCAAAAGGGCCATGCACATATAATTTCTTCTGCTCATCGTTCTCCCCTTCTCATCTCCTCTTCATCCTTGACCAGTGCAAACATCTTCCCAGCAAGCCTTCTTTGAGCCTCTCCTCTTCAGACCAGTTATACCAACTTAGCTGATATTTATGATGGGATTACTATCCAGCAGGTATTGTTCAGAGTGTTTAACAAATGCCTTGCTTTGCTTGGCTTGGCTGAAAGTCCTCTTTTGTAATGCTACCTTGCACTGAATCTGTCTCTGCTGCAGTTAAGTCACTTCAGTTGTGTCCTACTCTGTGTGACCCCGTAGACAGAAGCCCACCAGGCTCCCCCAGTCCCTGGGATTCTCCAGGCAATAAAATTGGAGTGGGTTGCCATTTCCTTCTCCAATGCATGAAAGTGAAAAGTAAAAGTGAAGTCGCTCAGTTGTATCCAACTCTTAGCGACCCGATGGGCTGCAGCCTATCAGGCTTCTCTGTCCATGGGATTTTCCAGGCAAGAGTACTGGAGTGGGGTGCCAATGCCTGCTCCGGAATCTGTCTCTATTGGTGTTCAAATGTGTCTGTACATGTACCTGTGCTTGTCTGTGTTCCCTTCCAAACCAGGAGAGTTCTATTCCAAACCTGCAGAATAGAATTGATCACAACTATATTAACAGCTCATATTTTTAAATACAAACTTTGTGTTAGGCATGGTCCCATCAGACTTACCCTCCCACTGACCCTTCAGGACAACTTTCTGAGACAGTTCAATTTAGTTCAGTTCAGTCACTCAGTCATGTCCGACTCTCTGCGACCCCATGAATTGCAGCACGCCAGGCCTCCCTGTCCATCACCAACTCCCGGAGTTCACTCAGACTCACATCCATTGAGTCAGTGATGCCATCTCCATCTCATCCTCTGTCATCCCCTTCTCCTCCTGCCCCCAATCCCTCCCTGCATCAGAGTCTTTTCCAATGAGTCAACTCTTCGCATGAGGTGGTCAAAGTACTGGACTTTCAGCCTCAGCTTCATTCCCTCCAAAGAAATCCCAGGGCTGATCTCCTTCAGAATGGATTGGTTGGATCTCCTTGCAGTCCAAGGGACTCTCAAGAGTCTTCTCCAACACCACAGTTCAAGTACTACTATTATCTTCTATTATATATAACATGGAGTAATGATGGTGACTATCACATAGGATCATGTGAAAATTAGAACTGAACGTGTAAAGCATTTAGCTGAGCACCTGAGACACTTACAGAGCCTTCTGCTATTATTATTCATACAGGAGTTATCAGTTATATATATATGCTGTGTGCTAAGTCTCTTCAGTCATGTCTGACTCTTTCTGACCCCATGGTTCATAGACCGCCAGGCTCCTCTGTCCATGGACTTCTCCAGGCAAGAATACTGGAGTGGGTTGCCATGCCCTCCTCCAGGGCATCTTCCCAACCCAGGGATCCAGCCTTTGTCCCTCTTAGGTCTCCTGCATTAGTAGGCAGGTTCTTTACCACTAGCACCACCTGGGAAATCCATATATATATATATATATATATATATATATATATATATATGTTTGACTCAACATGGTCAGCTCAGGATTTGAAATGCCTGTATTTGAATCCTTAGAGCCTTTCATGTTGATGCATTTTCTTTTTATTGATTTTCACACAATAAGATGCCTTTTCAACTTGATTTGGGGAAATCCCTATAGTCTCATCAATGCATATATATCCTGGGTGTATAAAAGTGTATAACAATATTTTGATTCCTAAGAGAATAAGTAAAGCTGTCTGGGAGATGTAAATTTCAGTGAAGAATGGGTGATGGAACATACAGCATATTCTTGGATTCCCAGAGAACCAAGCACTCAGGTCCTGATGGCTTCATGTTAAAGAAACACAGGTAGAATCAATTTAGCATTCCTGCTGACAAGCTTCCATTCTCAGTAAGTAAGCCATCATACCCTCTGGAGCAGCCATCTTAGGTCAATTGAGACATTTGGCCTCATTAACCACTTTGGATTCATCTTAAGACTTTCTTATTTATAGTCTTCCTAAGGCTTAATGGGCTTCAAAATGTACTTTGCCCAGGTTCGCATTGAGTCTTACCAAGCTCTGTGCTTTTACTCAGCAGGCAACCATTTGACTGTCAGCTTTTATATTTTTCTCTGCAAGGGAAGGAGAGCCTTGCGGCTGCTCCTTAATGTCCAATTAACATTTCCACATCACTTTATTCTTGGTTATAATTATTCGTTATTGTCATTTTTGTTTCCTTGACCATCAGGAATAAACCAGATCATTTAAATAATTCTGACCTAACTCTTCAATATACTTCAGTATTATCAGACTTAATTTTTCATTCTATAAATCTGATCTTTTACTGTGATTTTTTTTTCTTTTTTTGGTCAGAAGTAGATAATAAAGAGAGTAAAACAAGGGCAGGGGTGAAAGAGTAAGATTCACAGTTATTGTTCAGCTGCTTAGTTGAGTCTGACTCTGCAACCCCATGGACTGATGCACTCCATCTCATCCTCTGCCACCACCTTCTCCTCCTACCTCAATCTTTCCGAGTGTTAGGGTCTTTTCCATTGAGTTGATGCTTTGCATCAGGTGGCCAAAATACTGGAGCTTCAGTTTCAGAATCAGTCCTTCCAGTGAATATTTAGGGTTGATTTCCTTTAGGATTGACTGGTTGGATCTCCTTGCAGTCCAATGGACTCTCAAAAGTTTTCTTCAGCACCACAGGCTAAAAGCATCAATTATTCAGGGCTCAGCCTTCTTTATGGTCCAACTCGCACATCTGTCCCTAACTACTGGAAAAATCATAGCTTTGATTATACGGATTTTTGTTGGCAAAGTCATGTTTCTGCATTTTAATATGCTGTCTAGGTGTGTCATGGCTTTTCTTCCAAGGAGCATGGATCTTTTAATTTAATGGCTTCAGCCACCATCTGCAGTGATTTTTTAGCTCAAGAAAGTATCTGTCTCTGTTTCCATTGTTTCCCCAACTATTTGCCGTGAAATGCTGGAAATGGATGCTACGATCTTTTTTTGAATGTTGAGTTTTAAGCCAGCTTTTTCACTCTCGTTTATCACCTTCATCAAGAGGCTCTTTAGTTCCTCTTCGCTTTCTGCCACAAGGGTGGTGTCATCTGCATTTATGAACCTATTGATATTTCTCATTGATTGATATACATTAGAATATGCTGATCTCCACACCTTTATTTTTTAATCTGTTTTTATTTTTATTAGAGTATAGTGGCTTTACAGTGCTGTGTTAGTTTCTATTAGTTAGCAAAATGAATCAGTTTATATATATATATATATATATATATATATAAAACCCTTCCCTTTTGAACTTCTTTCCTATTTTCCTTCTTTCCGGTACCGCAGTGCATTAAGTAGAGCTCCCTGTGCTATATGGTGATTATTCTTATGAGTTACGTATGAAATAGATAATCAGTGAGAACCATCTCCATACCTTTAACTCAAACTCAAACCACCAGCCATCCAGCAGACAGTTCCCACTCCACATATGATCTTTGTTTTTCACCTACTCTGGAGTTTTCAGTGAATCTTCCGTGCAATCAGCTAAATTTCATGTCATTTTCCCTGCCATTTTCAACTTGGTAGGGCCCCACACAAATGATTTTTCTAAACTAACCGTCAGTCATCCCTCTCTCACCATGCATCTCACAGTTTAGCCCCATCTAACACCATGTGAATCGCTGAACTCACCATGCATGCTTATCCCCATATCACCACCCTGTATTCTCCTCCTCTGATCTTCTACCTCGAGTGCACTTATGGGCTCCTACAAAGGGTTCAAGATACATATCAAATATCTCATAGTGTGTATAGCTCCCCAGGCATAATTATTCACCACCCCCACACCCACCTCTGTATCCAGTGTCATTGACCACACGTATCTGTAGTATAGCACCTACTGCAACCTATTCTATTTATGCATTTACATATCTAACCTGCCACCTAGACTTGAGCTCAGTGAAGTGTGTATTCAGCCAGTTCATCCACATTCCCCTTCAAGTTTCTCGTGGTGCTGGAAGGTAGCAGTACTCAGTCAACATCAGTGCAAGTGCTTTGGATGGAGAATCACTGGAATTTTTTTTTTTTCACTGTAGAAAATCTTGAGAATTGGTGGTATAATCAGACTGGTTATTGTTTAATTAATGTTTTCTACTGAAGAGTTTTCTTTAATCAGTATTCAAGGTTTTGTTGTTTAACTAATACTTTTGAAGATCCTTAGGGCCAGGATTATTCATAGAAAATCACTCCTGTGATTGTTGGTCATTCACTTAGAAATGATTTACTGAACGCTTCCAATTAATGAGCTAATTTCAGTTTCCTGAGTCACAATAATATTTATTTCCCAAGAAGTAAACAAATTTCTGCATATAAATTAGAATTTTATTAAGTAGCAGGTTTATAAATCAAGTGATTTAGAATGGTATTCACCTAGAACTAATCCATAAGTCTTTTTTAGTAAGAAATGAAAACATAGCCTCAGTAATTTTAGTTGTAATTTCCATACACATTTTTGTTGTTAGATATTATAGATTGATTTCTGCTGCAGATAGACTTTGAAGTTGTTTAAGCATATAAAAGCCACAATGTAATTTTTTACACACACAAAGAGCCCTAAATATAATACTCTAACATATATGTTTGAATCCCTGATCCTTTAAAACCCTCTCCAGTCTCCATTCAGCAGAGAGAATGTTTTTGATTGTTGAGAAGGGATCCAACGTGCTTAGGTAAAGTACTGATAAATGCTTTATTTTTGAAAATAAAGAAAACATTAGGTGAAACTTTGAAAACTTATTAATCAAAACTGGTCAAATGTTGGCACTTTTATATGATTCATTCTGATATTTATGGCTCAATTCTTTGGGAGGAAAACCTCAATCTTAAAATCTCCAGGTAGCTGCAAATGATACCTGAGAAAGAACTGGGGTGTGAATGTTGCCATACTGAGTGTACGTTTATAACAGCAGTTGCAATCTGAAAAAACAGAGGTATGTTCTCCATACTCTCCACATCGTGGCGGAGTAAGCAGAGTGGTTTACATTAATCAGTTAATGCGTGTAATTTGAATCACATTTGAAATAAGGACACTCAACCATTAGATCTGCTATTAATGACAACTGAGAGTCCACCAGATGCTCAGGAGTGATAAGCCAAGCCTCAGCTGAGCACCTGTACTGCTCCCATGCTCCCCAGGTGGTGGTAGCAGTAAAGAACCCGCCTGCCATTGCAGGAGATGCGCGAGTCGCTGGTTCAGTCCCTGGGTTGGAAAGATCCCCTCGAAGAGGGCATGGCAACCCACTCCATGGCAACTCGCCCGGGGGATCCCACAGACAGAGGAGCCTGGCAGGCTACAGTCCCTAGAGTCACACAGAGTTGGGCACGACTTAACAACTCAGCACCTACGCGCGCACTAGTCGGGATAGGTTATGCCTCAGTAACAAGAAAGGCCCCGCAGTCATAACAGCCTAACACAATTAACACTTAAGTTAGATTTAAAATTTCAGTGTGGGCTGAGTGACATTCCAGGGCAGATTTTGGAAGAGAAGAATATTGGAGTGTCTATGCAAGTTTTCATCGTTTCAGTTGGAAATGATATATGCCAGTTCCAGTCACATTTTATTGGCCAAAGCTATCATCTGACTTAATTGTAAGAGAAAAGGGAAATAAAGTGAGGGGGGGGGGAATCAGGTAGGTGTGAGCACTAGATATCTCTATCAGAGATTTAAAGACTATAGTAGACTTTGTACTTTAAAAAAAAAAAAAAACAGAAAATAGAAGACATTCTTCATTCTTGCTTGCCAGCATTTTCCCATGATACATTGCTAACTGGGGCAGATCAGGATGCAAGTTTGAAATCCAGTGTCTGCCCTTTGCTATAACTCTTTCCAAAGACCAGGCATTTTCCTCATGCTGCTTACCGCAGGAAGCGTAAGTCCACACATCAGCATTTTACCCCCTCAGCTGTCTTTGTTTTCATAACACAGCTCTGCACATGTAAGGAGACTGGGCTACTGTGTCAGAGAGAAAGCTTCAGCTGCACAGTAGGATGACCCAGAAGAAAGCAGGGAGAAAATATATTTAGAGAAAAATTAGATTTCAATAAAGTGATATCCTTACATTTGGTATTTGCCTTTTTTTTTTTTTCATTTCACAGGAACATTAGGGAATCTTAACTTCAGAAACAATTGTCATCCATTCTGTCTGCCTGGATGGATGAGAATTGCCTCTCTATCTGCTCCCCCAAAGACTTAATCCTCTAAAATTGACATCATATTTTTACATGCAGATGGAGAGAGAGTTGGTTCTATCTTGCAAGTTCTTCCCCTCGCAAATGTGTGACTATCAAAAATATGAGAGAAAAACATCATTATATATTATAAGGCAGAAGCTACTGTTCTATTTTTTCTGTCATAATATAAACTGAACAAAACTTTTGTGTGTATAAAAAAACAAAGATCTTATGGAATCTGTGTATAATGAAACTGACAACATTCCATCTCACCACCATAATGGGGCTGATCTGTTTCTTCCATATTTGTTGAACCATCAAAGAAGTTTTCATCATCTGAGACATATTTCTCACTTGAACTTAAGCATTTTATTATCTGTCATTTTTATTGTATGTTCTCTGTTTCTTCAGTTACTTGAAAAATGATGTCGAGATAGAACTCATCTCTTAAATCCCTGTTATAATCTCTGTGTGCCACCATCTCCCTCAGAGTCTCTACCCATTCACCCATTCCTTCAGTGCGTCTCTCTGCTTTATTTCCCCTGCTCCGCCCCCACTAGCCCTTCTCTACTCCCTCCCTTTTTCTGTTCTCCCTCCCCTTACCTGGAACTGGTTTACTAGTCACTTGAATTCCTGGGAATGAGAAGCCTGGTAATGGGAAGCATGATCAACTTCAAAAAAAAAATGCTTTTAAATAATCCTTAGTGAAAGTACTTATAACATTTTGAAGATATACAAATTTTTCCTGATTTCCTACTGTACTCACCCCAGGAAATTCCTAAATAACATAAGGACTATGAAGGATTGAAGTGTAACTGTTAGTCACTCAGTCACATCCGATTCTTTGTGATCCCACAAACTGAACCTCACCAGGCTCCTCTGCCCATGGAATTCTCCAGGCAAGAATACTGGAGTGGGTAGCCATTCCCTTTCCAGGGGATCTTCCCAACCCAGGGATCAAACCCAGGTCTCCTGCATTACAGGTGGATTCTTCACCCTTGAGCCATCAGGAAAGCCAGTAATTAGTAATTCAACTGATGGGCTCTTGGCCCTGATCCTGCCTGTTGTCTTACGATGTTATATCAAATATTATTTTCTTTCTTTATTTTTTAATGTGTTTAGTTGGCCATGTCGGGTCTTAGCTGCAGCATCTTCCTGCAGGAGGCATCTTGCCTTGTAGTGTGTGGGCTTAGATGCCCCAAGCATGTGGGATCATACTTTTTTCTGCCAGGAATTGAAGCTGTGTCCCCTGAACTGCAAGGTGAATTCTTAACCACTGAACTGCTAGGGAAGTCCGTAATTATTATTTTATTGTTCTAAAATTAAATATTACCTTTATTTGGTTTTCTCTAGCAATTCTTTCTCCCCTACATTCATACTTGTGATGAATTCCAGATTCAAATCCTAGCTGCTTACAACTTGCTAGATCTTACTATTAGTGCAGGCTCTGAGATGTTAAGAGCAGACCAGAAATAAAAATGGAAATAAAACAGAATCTCAATAAATTGCAGGGATTTTTTTGGTTTTGTTTTTGTGGAGGACAGTGATCTCTCCATTTTCTTTTCTCTCTAGTACCTGTATTAAAATATTAACCATCTTAAGAGGATGAAACTTATGATGTTCTCATAATCAGGGTTAAGCACTGCTCCAGGCCTTATTACCTACTACTTAATTCTCACACAAGCTTACAGAAAAAACATTACAATCCTGTTGTATTGCTGAGGAACCAAAATCCTGAGGTGTCAAGTAAGTTGCAAAGGCACACAATTTTGTAATAGAGCAGGCATTTCAACCTAACCACATTATTACACCTAAATGCATCCATGCACTGTAAAGCCTCCCTTGGAATAAGATGTATCCAGTACTTCTCCTGAACCACATACACTTATCCAGACAAGGAAGGATACATACCAATGGTTATTTCTATTTTTAAAGTTGAGAAAGCTGTATTGTAAAGAATGTGTGTGGCTTGTTTATCATCTCTTGTTAAAAAGAAGACATAGGACCGGAAAGCAGATGTAGGAACAGACCTAGTTTAACATTTAAAAACATATACCATGAGATTTAGAACTAAGAGAAAAGTGTGTGGGTATATGCTTTCATAATTAGTTATTGACATATTTGGTCTTCCTAACTACTTTCTAATTGATCATATTCTCCTTTATCACAATTGTATTTTCCTTCTGATTACTCCTTGCATAAAATCCTGCTAAAGAACTTCTACAGTCTGCTAATGTAAATAAGGGAGTACATGGTATCAAGCCAAAGGGATATCTTCTAGTATGAAAAATTTACAACTGGAAATTATATTTTTTAACCAAATTTCCAGACTCAAAAAATGAAAAGGTCTTTTTCTTTAATGAATGTTGATTATCACTTAATTTGTTTTGAAAAAGGAGCCATCATTATGCATTGCCAGTTTTCCAACAACACCAGATAGGAATACTTCTATTTTGAATATGCTATAATTTTTAAAACTTGGAGGGGGCTGACACAGGAGCCAACCTGTCTCAGTTCATATCCCGGTTCCATCTTTTATCAACTGTGTAATCGTAAGTAAGTTACCAAGCAGTTCTGTGCTTCATTTTTCTTACTGTAAAATGGAAATAATCCCAATTTTATATGGCTATGAATAGGTGGAAATAGGGATATAGGTAATGAATTTCTCATAATTCTGGCAGATGGTAACTGCTTATTAAGAGTTAATTTTTCTTGTTGCTATGTTTTATTTTAAAGATATATGCTTTCTAAAAAATGCACACATTCTTTGAATAAATTTATTTTTCTAAACTTAAGTGGTTATGCACAAAACTATGAACAAAGATAAATATTTATGAAAGTTCATAGAACCTTATTTAATATATTAAAAACCTAACAAAAATAAACAGAATTATCCCAGTAGGGACATGTATAGAAAATATATGGTACACCAACAAGATTTTAAATCAACCATTGTTGTTTTTATTGGTTGCCCAATCGTGTCCAACTCTGTGACCCCATAGACTGTAGCCCACCAGGATCTTCTGTCCATGGAATTCTCCAGGCAGGAATACTGGAGTGGGTTGCCATTCCCTTTTCAAGTGGATCTGTCAAACCCAGGGACTGAACCTGAGTTTCTTACATTGCAGGTGGATTTTTGCCATCTGAGCCACCAGGGAAGCCCAAAGCAGCCATTAACCACTATCATCTCAAATAATAATTTCATGAAATAGGAACATTTTATAATATGTAAGAAACATAATTTATATATACATACATATATTTTTTTTAAATTCCTGTTGAACAAGAGCTATATGTACCTTGGAACTCTGATATATCCGTTTGAATGAAGAAATGCAATGCCAAAGAATGCTCAAACTACTGTACAGTTGCACTCATCTCACACACTAGTAAAGTAATGATCAAAATTCTCCAAGCCAGCCTTCAACGGTATATGAACCATGAACTTTCAGACATTCAAGCTGGCTTGAGAAAAGGCAGAGGAACCAGAGATCAAATTGCCAAAATATGTTGGTTTATCGAAAAAGCCAGAGAGTTCCAGAAAAACATCTACTTCTGCTTTATTGACTATGCCAAAGCCTTTAACTATGTGGATCACAACAAACTGTGGAAAATTCTGAAGCAGATGGGAATACCAGACCACCTGACCTGCCTCTTGAGAAATCTGTATGCAGGTGAGGAAGCAACAGTTAGAATTGGACATGGAACAGCAGACTGTTTCCAAAGGGAGAGAAATATGGCAAGCCTGTGTATTGTCACCCTGCTTATTTAACTTATATGCAGAGTACATCATGAGAAACACTAGGCTGGATGAAGCACAAGCTGAAATCAAGATTGCTGGGAGAAATATCAACCTCAAATTTGCAGATAACACCACCCTTATGGCAGAAAGCGAAGAAGAACTAAAGAGCCTTTTGATGAAAGTGAAAGAGGAGAGTGAAAAAAATTGGCTTAAAGCTCAACATTCAGAAAACTAAGATCATGGCACCTGGTCCCATCACTCCATGGAAAATAGATGGGGAAACAGTGGAAACAGTGATAGGCTTTATTTTGGGGGGCTCCAAAATCACTGCAGATGGTGACTGCTAAGTCACGTCCGACTCTGTGCGACCCCACAGATGGTAGCCCACCAGGCTCCCCCGTCCCTGGGATCCTCCAGGCAAGAACACTGGAGTGGGCTGCCATTTCCTTCTCCAATGCATGAAAAGGGAAAGTGAAGTTGCTCAGTCATGTGCGACTCTTAGCAACCCCATGGACTGCAGCCTACTAGACTCCTCCATCCATGGGATTTTCCAAGCAAGAGTATTGGAGTGGGTTGCCAGAGCAGATGGTGACTGCAGCCATGAAATTAAAAGACATTCACTCCTTGGAAGAAAAGTTATGACCAACCTAGACAGCATATTCAAAAGCAGAGACATTACTTCTCCAACAAAGGTCCATATAGTGAAAGCTATGGTTTTTCCAGTAGTCATGTATGGATATGAGAGTTGGACTATAAAGAAAGCTGAGCACTGAAGAATTGATGCTTTTTAACTGTGGTGTTGGAGAAGACTCTTGAGAGTCCTTTGGACTTCAAGGAGATCTATCCAGTCCATCCTAAAGGAAATAACTCCTGAATATTCCCTGAAAGGCCTGATGCTGAAGCTAAAATTCCAATACATTGGCCATGTGATGTGAAGAGCTGACTCATTTGAAAAGACCATGATGCTGGAAAAGATTGAAGGCGGGAGGAGAAGGGGATGACAGAGGATGAGATGGTTGGATGGCATCATGGATTCAAAGGACATGAGTTTGAGTAAACTCTGTGAGTTGGTGATGGACAAGGAGACCTGGTGTGCTGCAGTCCATGGGGTCACAAATAGTCAGACACAACTGAGCAACTGAACTGAATATGTATCTTGAATAGACACCAAAATATTATCATTGATTATAATTAAGTGGTAGGAATGTGAATGACTTTCTTCCAGTATTTTCCAAATTTCTTGCATCAAGTTTATATTATTTTATGATAAAAATTTGTATATATTTTAATTATATAATTAAGATTTTTCTATAATGTAACCTAATAATCCATAATTATTTAGTATCTCATCCAGTTTTTAACTGATGGGTTATTATGACAGTCCCTTGGACTGCAAGGAGATCCAACCAGTCCATCCTAAAGGAAATCAGTCCTGAATATTCATTGGAAGGACTGATGTCAAAGCTGTAACTCAAAGACTTTGATTACCTGATGCAAAGAACTGAATCATTTGAAAAGACCCTGATGCTGGGAAAGATTGAAAGCAGGAGGAGATGGGGACAACAGAGGATGAGGTGGTTGGATGGCATCACCAGCTCAATGGAGATGAGTTTGAGTAAAGTCCAGGAGTTGGTGATGAACAGGGAAGCCTAGTGTGCTGCAGTCCATGGGTTGCAAAGACTTGGACATGACTGAGTGACTGAACTGAATTGTATTTCTTATATTTTAGCTTCAGAAAATAATAAATAAGAAAGAAAAATATAGCAAAATATAAATTCCAACATTATATATAAGACAAAAAAAACTGAAAGAGTACAGAGGAAAAGTATTTATGGGAAGCCTAAATATAATAATGGAGAAGGAAATGGCAACCCACTTCATTATTCTTACCTGGAGAATCCCATGGACCGAGGAGCTTGGTGGGCTACAGTCCATGGGTCGCAAAGAGTCGGACACAGCTGAGCGACTTCACTTTCACTTGAAATATAATAAGGCACAGTGATTCAGTCTATTAGTATGGAAACTGCACGTGTCATTTGTATACACATACACAGAAATGATGTCTAAAATGCATGCTTGAAAATCTGTCACTAAATATAAAGTCTAAAGAATATTTCTGTAAGTTTAATGCTGATTACTTCTGGAGGAGAACTTTTCTCAGTTTTGTTCCTATGGTTTTTCATTTTCCAAATTTTAAAGTAATTGCTTATTTTTTACAGTAAGAAGATAAAGATACCCTACTAAGTAGATAAAACATTTAATAAGTGCTTTCTTAAAGTCCCCAAAGTAGACATTTTCTGATCCTAAGTCACGTGGCTGCCATTTTATTTAATCAATGACAACTCAACTTACATCATTTTGAAATGATGCATTCTCCAGTATTTGTAGGGGGACAGTCTCCCTTAAATCCTTTACCTGTGAGCTTCCTCCTGAGCCTTTTTGAGGCAGTATCTCCCGCTGTGGTCCAGCTTGAGCAGCTCTGTACTAAATCACCTTGACGGTTGTCTGTTCCCATTATATCATCAGCTCCTACCTCACATGTTGACACCACATCCCTCAAAGCCATTACTTTCCTCTCCCAAGTGCAGGCAGCCTCAAAACAGAGAATCACTTTTCTTTGCTAAAAAAAAAGATACACCAACATTAGAGATATCTTCCTGAATTTCCATGCAATATTATTATTATTAGAACAGGATTAGGACTCTCAAGAAGTAAGACCAAGCTGTGCTCTGTTTTGTATAATTGGACCTTTTGATGCAAAGTATTTTCTCCAGAGACCATCACAGGGGCAAAATGTCTCCATTATACAAAGAGGAGTCATTGACAAACTCATAATAAGAATATACCTGCATGTACTTAAAATATATGACTAAGATGGTCATATCATCTGACCTTATAATTCATTGTTATATACAGTGAATTAAGCTGAAAGGAAATTCTTTGAGGTGAATTAGGAAATGGGATGAGGTTTGGGAATAAACTCAGAAGCAATGAAGCACAATGGGGAAATGTCATTTGGGGAAAAAAATAAATTCCTCTTTTACCAGTTCCCATATTCTCTAGAGCTAGCCATGCTCAGGCTAAAGAAATATCTTTTTTCTAAATGTTTGATCAGCATTTCTAAGGGTCTTTTAATGATAGACATGATGTGTAGAGTTGGCATCAGGAGAGGGCCAGCGACATGCCACCTTAAGGAACCCTCAGTCAAGGCGGGGAGAACAATTTGAGAACCAAGCAAAAGGTCTGTGGCTTTGAGAAAGTGTTCAGAGGAATGTATCCAGCTTTGCCTGGGCAAAAGAAAACTCACAAGCAGAGAGATTTGACCTTGTCTTAGTGAATTTTACCATCTTTAATTAAACTGGATGGCACAGTTTTGTCCAGTGTGATTGCTGACACACTACAAATTAAATGGATTGCTGAACGATCATTACCTGTGACGAATCTATGATGACCTTCTTTTCAGTGACTCTTTCCGTACCCTAGGTGCTTCCATCAGCACATCTTACTCTGTTTGTTTACATGTATCCCTCTTCTAAGCTAAAAACTTCGAAGGCAATGGTCCAATTACCAGGTGCTGATACACAGTAAATAGTAAAGATGGATTAAATGAGTAAACACACTATTTCATATTTTAAACCTCATATAACTCTTGTTTAAGGAACATTCAAGAAACAGATTTTATAATAGGCAACTTTATTTTTTGTTGAATTCCACTGATGTAACATAACACAAGCACAAGTGTAAGGTGATCAAAATTATTGGATGATGAAGCAGGAGAAATTGTTAGGGCAAGCCAGAAAATGACACCAAAGACAGCTGAAGGGAACCAGAGTGGGAGAGGTGATCAGATTGAAGAAAAGATGTATGAAAAACTGGGATTGACACGTCTACCCTACTATGTGTAAGCTAGATCACTAATGAGAACCTGCTCTGAAGCACAGGGAGCTCTGCTCAGGGCTCTGTGGGGACCTAAATGGCAAGGAAATCTAAAGAAGAGGGGATACATGTATACATGTGGGCTTCCCAGGTATCTTAGTGGTAAAGAATCTACCTGCCAGTGCAGGAGACATGGGTTCGATCCCTGGGTCAGGAAGATTCCCTAGAGGAGGAAATGGCAACCCACTCTGGTATTCTTGCTTGGAGAATCCCATGGGCAGAGCAGCTGGTGGGCTATGGTCCATGAGGTTGCAGAGTCAGATGCGACTGAATGACTGAGAACACAGATGTGTTTATATGCAGCTGGTTTGCTCTGATGTACAGAAGAAACTAACCCAACATTGTAAAGCAACTATAGTGCAGTAAAAATTAGCAAAAAAAAAGAAAAAGAAAAAATTTGTCATGTTGCCAAGTTGATCTGATTCTCATGTAGGAAACCTAGGCAGCTAGCCATCTTGTTGTGACCCCAGAGAGTTCATTCCTAGGCTGTCTCTCTCTTCAAAGAAGATCATCCATTTTCATCTTTTATATCTGACTTAAGGGGTATAGATAAATACTTCAACCAGTTTTATGTTACTTTTTTGTCCGAAGTATTGAAACATTGAATGAATAAATTTGTCCAGTTACCACCAAGCCACAGAATTCATGGGAACTCCAACAGCATGTGGAATATCGTCATTTTCAACATGACTTTAAGGACTGTTAAACTGGTTTGCCAATGTCTATATGTGGGAAGAGATGGGGAGCAGAGAAAAGGGGTCCCTTAGTGGTTGTGGGGAAGGGATTGAGATGGAAAGAGGGCTTCAGACCTGATTTCAGAAAGTCGTTAGTATGCGTCACTCGGTAATTGGCTGAGTTCCAGGGAACCATCAGTATCTGCTCTTTTGGATCAATGTGCAATTTTGTGAGGCTTCACAGCCTGGCACTGAGTGGGCTGTAGGTGACGTACACCTGCCTTGCCTCATGAAAGACAGGACTGGCAAGGAAAATCCATCTGACATTACGAGCAGCCAAAGTAATAAAGAACAACCAGTTTCTCAGCTCTACAGAACTGTACTTCAGTAGCTATTTTTTAAATATCTTTAAGTAATTTCATGTATTTTTCCCACTTCCTATTTCTAGCATGTAAATAAGGAGAACCATAGAGTATTTAGATTCATAGCACAACTGAACTTTACCATTTTTTTCCCTTCCCCTCCTGTTTAGAAATGCTGCATTATGCACCATTTGTATAATACCAGGATAAAGTCAGCTGCACAAATAGGAATTTCTGGTTTGAGTGTGAAAAACAAGGGAAAAAAAAAGTAATTTGATTGTGTTGTAAGACTGATTAGTGTGAGAAATGGTGCTTAAGGAGACATAAGATATGTATATCACATCTAAGAATCTAATAGGGAAAATTTTTACTTTGTAAGATAGGTCTTAAAAATACATTTCTAAAAAAATGAGTGTAAAAGTTTGGGAGGAAATAGCATTTTCCCTTATCTGTATAAGTACTGTCATACACATTAGTTTTGTGGAGACATAGTATAGCGATTAAGAAAAGTTTTGTTCAGTATACAGACTCAAGTTCAAGTCCTAGCTCCGCCTCATTCTTATTCTGTTCCCAGGCAAATCTGAACCTCTCAAAGTCTTCATTTGTAAAACAGGGAAATAATCATATAAGTATCTCATAGAATGGTTGTGGGAACAAAGGAGAATAAACATATAGTACCTGGTTCATAGTAAGCATACAGCGTGTTTGCTATTAGTACTGCTTATAATTTGTTCAGTCAGTCATGTCTGACCCTTTGCTACCCCATGGACTGCAGCATGCCAGGCTTCTCTGTCCTTCACCATCTCCTGGAGCTTGCTCAAACTCATATCCATTGAGTTGGTGATACCATCCAACCATCTTGTCCCCTGTCATACCCTTCTCCTCCTGCCTTCCATCTTTCCCCTTTCAATGAGTTGGCTCTTCACATCAGGTGGCCAAATTATTGGAGATTCAGCTTCAGCATCAGTCCTTCCAGTGAATATTCAGGGTTGATTTCCTTTATGATGGACTGGATTGATTTCCTTGTAGTCCAAAGGACTCTCAAGAGTATTCTCCAACACCACAGTCTGAAAACATCAATAATAGTTTTGATGCTTATAAGAAAGGAAAGGAAAGTTCAGTCATGTCCGACTCTTTGCAACCACATGGACTATAGCCTACTAGGCTCCTCCATCCATGGGATTTTCCAGACAAGGGTACTGGAGTGGGTTGCCATTTCCTTCTCCAAGGGATCTTCCTGACCCCAGGGATTGAACCCAGGTCTCCCACATTGCAGGCAGATGCTTTACTGTCTGAGACCCCAGGGAAGCATGCTTATAAATAGTACTCAAAAATTGCTCCAAATTCCACAGTATTCCTCAACCCATTTGGCAGCAAGATCTGTACTTTTAAAAAATTTTTTTACTATGCCATAATTGCATTGCATTCTACTTAAATGTAAAAAGGTTTTGATCTCATAGACATTTCTGTCTAGAGGTAACTTGCATGAGATTTTGACCATAAAACCTTTGTGACATCTTTTCTTAACAAAAGAAAGTGGATTTGCCAAGAACAAATGCAAATCCCGTTGCCTGAAATATGACAGTACTATAGGCATCCTGAAATGTCATGGAGATAAACTTGTAAGGAACTTGAAATGATTGTCTAGTCCAGAAAAGTTCCTATTGTGTGTCCCATTAATGCATTTGGAAGAGAGGGGGAAAGGGAGGGAGGGAGGGAGGAGCCATAAGTAGGCAGGGAAGTTTCATCAAGAAAGTAAGTACTAATTATAATACCTGGGGACCTTCTTGCTCAAATTGTTTCAAGGTTCTTCTCAGTCTAGCTTCGGCCAAAGATCATCTTTATCCCTTATCCTTCCTCTTCCACCCACATTTGTAGGTGCATCCTTGTTTCATTGTTAAGCTAGAATGATCACACTTTCCCTCCGTCCTAACTCATTGGACAATTCCTTTTTTTTTTTCCTACTTGAAAAGTTGCTCTGTATCCACTACTTACCTAGGGAAATGCATCTATTTTTAATAGTCCTAAGCAAATGCCCCACTCCCTTAAGTAGAGTGAGATTTTCTATTCACTTACATTATATGCTTATATTTAATGCTTTATATGTTCCTTCTCCCTAGTCCCTGGCCCCAGTAAGAAGGCAACTTTTTTGTGTATTATTGCCCAGCAGAAAAAGCCATACACAAAAGTGTTTGCTGAGTTTTCAAGCATTTAGGCATATTTGTATGGTACGTCTATGTGAATATATTTGTGTATATGTGTATATATTTGAATATATAGTGTATATCTGTGTATATTTTTAGTACACGGCATGGTTTCTAACAAGGTCAGAAGAATCCATACCTTGGTCTATGCATCAGTTCAGACACAAAGAATAGGATCGGAGACAAAGAAATATGCATGGTGAAGCATGATAACGCCAACATGCTTTGCCCATCTTCAAAAAGAAATTCAATAGGATAAGTGCATTTAGGGATATGGTATTTCACCTGTGGAGGCCCAGCTGGCTATGGCTCATGTGAACCTTCTTTCAGCACTTGGAAGTGAAAATCATTTTGATCAAAGTCCCAAGTTAGATTGCACACTGAAAATTGATTCATCTATGTTATATCACTGACTGAAAAATACTTTGGCAGTTTCTACCCGAGAAAAACCAACTTGGAAATCATATAAGGCTTGTCACTCCAGGAGACTAGATATATGAAAGGAGTTTCATGTGGAAAATTGGAAAGCACTATACTAAACTGAACTATTGCCAAGATTATTAATGCATCACTTTGATGAGCCAACAATTTCCATTTTTCCCTATGTGGGGGGGATGTCTTAGATCATCTGAGGTAGAGAGAGGACATAGCTTTTTATTTTAAGAATAAAGAATTTCAACTTGAAGAAAAGAATTGCAGCTAGGTTTTGACAGGGGCTGTTGGGAAGCGGAGGCAAACATGATGTTTTATAAATGTTGGTATTATGATCAAATCACTTTTAGTAGGTGCCTTCTGATCATCTAATTAGTATAATGTCAGCTGGGCTTGAGAATCATTTCTTTTTTATAAACCATCTGTTTCATCATAAAAGTTTCTTTATAAACCACATCAGGCAGAGTGTTTGTTCTTTTTCACATTATCTTCTTTTGTTTCTACATCCTGTGTCCTGAAACATAGTATTAACCTGTCTAGAAAGGGTATGGGGAGTGGAACAGAATAAAGAAAGAAATATACAGCAAATTAAAAAAATCAATCAGTTGAAAATGTAGAATCAGTGATTTGTGGACATTGAAGAACATGTCATCTCCAGCCACTCTCTTGAAAAAGCAATTGTTTCCAAAATAGTGAACTTTAGGTGACATTGACTTTGGAGCTTCAATTTTCCTTTATAAGAATGGGAGATTTTTGTTGTGAGTTAATTAGATTTAGTGAAAATATAAAAGGACAGTACAAGAGAAAGTACATGTTATAGTAAATGACATAATAAGGATAATTTCATAAACTCCAACATACAAAAGAAATGAGAGTAGTAACAGATACATTTTAATCATTGTAGTAAACAATTATTAGCCACTAGAAAGCAGGTTAGTGTCAGTCATTTAATGATAATTCTCTACCGTTAGTAATCTGCCAAATTCCTCTTCCCTAGCAGGTCCTTCCTGCATATCTATAAATGTAGTTGGTCTTTTGCAAGCTACTAAGGTTGATGGCCATAAAATACCTATTCAGGATTCTTTTTTCCTTTACCATAGACTTTACCCTATATTCATAGCACAAATCTGTCACACTCTTATGTTCAGTTTGATCAGAATTACATGGTGTACTTGAGTCTTTTGAGATGCCAAGAATCTGGCTATGTATCCATAGGTCAAAATCAGACAGAATATCAGGGGCATTGATATTAGTTTTGGAATGTATAGATAGAGTCCTGTGAAAGCAAGGAGACCATTGAATGCTCTTAAACATTTCAATCATTTCAATAGACTATGTGGATGATGAACATTTTCAAAAGCATGCAACTCACATAAGGAAAATGTAACATTTTCTTCATTGGAAAAAATTTTGATTGTAATAGTAAATAGGGAAACAATAGAAACAGTGAGAGACTTTATTTTTTTTGGCTCCAGAATCACTGCAGATGATGACTATAGCCATGAAATTAAAAGATGCTTGCTCCTTGGAAGAAAAGCTATGACCAACCTAGACAGCATATTAAAAAGCAGAAACATCACTTTACCAATAAAGGTCCATCTAGTCAAAGCTACGGTTTCTCCAGTAGTCATGTATGGATGTGAGAGTTGGACTGTAAAGAAATGTGAGCACCAAAGAATTGATGCTTTTGAACACTGTGCTGTTGGAGAAGATTCTTGAGAGTCCCTTGGACTGCCAGGAGATCCAACCAGTCCATCCTAAAGGAAATCAGTCCTGAATATTCATTGGAAGGACTGATGTTGAAGCTGAAACTCCAATACTTTGACCACCTGATGAGAAGAACTGACTCACTGGAAAAGACCCTGATGCTGAGAAAGATTGAAGGCAGGAGGAGAAGGGGATGACAGAGGATGAGATGGTTGGATGGCATCACCAACTCAATGGACATAAGCTTGAGTAAACTCTCGGAGCTGGTGATGGACAGGGAAGCCCGACATGCTGCAGTCCATGGGGTTTGCAAAGAGTCAGACACGACTGAGCAACTGAACTGAACTGAGTGTCAGTGTCAATGTGATTATATTTGTACAGCACTTTATACAATTCCTAGTGCTTTAAAGCAGATTATCTTATGACAATGTTTAGTTTCACTCATTTCATGTTAACTTGCAGATATTAAGCTTAAAAACCATGGCAGAAAACAACTCAAGATTCATACTGGCTTAAACATTTTGAGTGCTTGTTCAATGCAGAACTTTCTCATTTTTTTTAGCATGAAATATTGCAGCCTACTGCGATACGTTAGTGTCTTCAGTTATAAACATAGTGAGGTGAGGCTAAGAAACAGCCAGTCTCACAGAAACATTAGTGATAGAGCTCGAATTTCCCCCAGGTCTTCTGACCTCTTGACCAGCATGCTTGCTGGCCATACATTCAGCCCCAGTTACTCTGTGAGACTGATTCTGACTGAGAGGGGAGAGAGAGGGAATGAAACAAAAATCATGCTGTGTTAAAGAGAGAGTCACGCTGCAGGTTGTGATGTATTTCATGTGGTAAAAGTGAATAAGTACTAAGCAAACTGTGCCATGGGTTTCCGTAGTTCCTCTGTTCACGTGCTGACCGTAACAACTGAATTGTCTTTGTGAAAGCAGGTCAGATGGAGACAATCAACTGTCTGAAAATGCGGACGAAAAAATTATTTGAAAACAGTTTCTGAAAACAAATTATTTTCAAGTTTTACCTATAATTTCAGAGTCCGGAGAACTGATTTTGGAATTGAGGGCAAAAGTAGCATCCACAGAATTTTATACTTTCCTAGAGCAATTTCACTTTCACTTTCACTTTCACTTTCATGCATTGGAGAAGGAAATGGCAACCCACTCCAGTGTTCTTGCCTGGAGAATCCCAGGGACAGAGGAGCCTGGTGGGCTGCCGTTTATGGGGTCCCATAGAGTCGGACATGGCTAAAGCAAATTGGCAGCAGCAGCAGGATATAGTACTTTCCACTGAACTAGTGATACAAATACACATGAAATCATTCATTTTAGGGATATCTACCCACCCTTCCAGCACACACACTATGTGATTGAAAAACAAGGCTTGAGAAAGTGAGGAGTTATAGTGAGGAGTGTGATGAGGCAGATGTTGTGAGAACTGGAAGGAAGCAGATAGGATCCCAGAACCACAGAGATCCTGAGAGTTCCAGAGTAGCATGAGGCATTCAAAGTATCCTGAAGCAGCAAATTCCAGCCAACACAGATGTTTTGCTTATTCATCTCTGACTCAGACACTGATAGAATGGATGGCTCTCTTGATCGCTTTAGTGATCAGGGTGTACTAAGCTAGGTATCTTTTGCCAGAGTGAATCTTCTGGGTAAATAATGAGAGATATAAACTTTGTATCAGATGTAGGCATATGTGGTAAACATATTTTGAATGTAGCCAAATTCTTAGATTGTAATAACTGACATAGTGTTAAGAACAGTGGATATCCTGAAGCAGCAAATTCCAGCCAACACAGATGTTTTGCTTATTCATCTCTGACTCAGACACTGATAGAATGGATGGCTCTCTTGATCGCTTTAGTGATCAGGGTGTACTAAGCTAGGTATCTTTTGCCAGAGTGAATCTTCTGGGTAAATAATGAGAGATATAAACTTTGTATCAGATGTAGGCATATGTGGTAAACATATTTTGAATGTAGCCAAATTCTTAGATTGTAATAACTGACATAGTGTTAAGAACAGTGGTACATGCATAATAATGATGTGTTCAGGTTCCACTCCATTTCTACTGTTGAGACTTGTTGATTTTTCTTGTCATTTTACTTTCTATTCTCT
>SJYC01041404.1:0-10471 GCA_006408675.1 Madoqua kirkii | reverse complement strand
TGAGGCGCTAACAGCTGGCAGCACCCCTTATCCCCACCCCTCCGCGGGCATCTCCCCTGCCTGTCTTCCAGCCACCGTGCAGAGCAACAGAGACTAAAGCAAGAACAAAAATGTTTCTGCGTTTGCTCTGATTTTCTGCACTCTTAACCAGCACTTTGTCCCTATGGCTAAAAGGGCTTGCATTTTTATACAGATCAATCCCACAAGAATTCACTGTAAGTTACTATTAAAATTATTTGGCTTAGTTATAAACTCCAGTAAGTGGATCAAGGACTTGGAATTTGTAAAAGCATTTTTTATATCAGATGTTAATTCAAAATGCTTTTGTTTCCCTTCCAATTATGTTTATACTTTATATCAATTTGATACTCAAAACATGACAATATTCCATTGAAACAGAAATCTGTTACTTTTCAAAGGAACCAAACTTTCTTCCTTTTGACTGGAATTATATCTGGTTAAAATATGGTACCCAAAGGTCAGTTATCATTCCAATCCCAAAGAAAAGCAGTGCCAAAGAATGCTCAAACTACCGCACAATTACACTCATCTCACATGCTAGTAAAGTAATGCTCAAAATTCTCCAAGCCAGGCTTCAGCAGTAGTGAACCGTGAACTCCTTGATATTCAAGCTGGTTTTAGAAAAGGCAGAGGAACCAGAGATCAAATTGCCAGCATCCACTGGATCACGGACAAAGCAAGAGAGTTCCAGAAAAACATCTATTTCTGCTTTATGACTATGCCAAAGCCTTTGACTGTGTGGATCACAATAAACTGAATCAAATTGCCGACATCCGCTGGATCATGGAAAAAGCAAGAGAGTTCCAGAAAAACATCTATTTCTGCTTTATTGACTATGCCAAAGCCTTTGACTGTGTGGATCACAATAAACTGTGGAAAATTCTTCAAGAGATGGGAATACCAGACCACCTAACCTGCCTTTTGAGAAATCTGTATGCAGGTCAGGAAGCAACAGTTAGAACTGGACATGGAAGAACAGACTGGTTCTAAATAGGCAAAGGAGTATGTCAAGGCTGAATATTGTCACCCTGCTTATTTAACTTATATGCAGAGTACATCATGAGAAACGCTGGACTGGGAGAAACACAAGCTGGAATCAAGATTGCTGGGAGAAATATCAACAATCTGAACTGAGTAAGCAACAATATTTTTATTGTTGTTTATAAAAACAATATCTTGTTTAAAACAAACAAAAAGTACTAATAATGAAGGATCAATCAAGCAATATAAACTGGATCTTATTAAAATCAAGATCTAGGACTTCCCTGGTGATCCAGTAGTAATAATCCACTCTCCAATATAAAGGAAATGGGATTCATCCCTGGTCCGGAAAGATCCCACATAATGCTGGGCTACTAAGCCTGTGCACTGAGCCTGAGTGCCCTGGATCTCACGCTCCACAACAAGAGAAGCTGCTGAAATGAGAAGCCTGCTCACCACAACTACAGAAAGCCTGTATTCCACAGCCAGAGAGAGCCCATGCAATGCAGTGAAGCCCCACCACAGCCTAAAACAATGAATGCTTTTAAAAAATCAAGAACTTTGATTTATCAAAAGATACCATGAGTTTGAGCAAGCTCTGGGAGATGGTAAAGGGCAGGGAAGCCTGGCATGCTGCAGTCCATGTGGTCACAGAGTCAGACAAAACTGAGCGACTGAACAACAAACCATCAAGATTGTGAAAAGACCATTTACAGAGAGGGAAAAAGATAGTTTCAATGTATATATCCAACAAATAATTTGTGTACACTGAATATATAAAGAACTCAAACAAATCAATAAGAAAAAGATAAGACAATCCACTGGGGCAAAAGACATGAATGGATTCTTCATAAAGGAAGCTGTGAAAATGGATAATTGATGTACAAAGACATGCTCAACTTTATTCACCTTCATGAAACACTAATTTAGAGCACAATAAGCTGTCAATGCAAATATGTTACAATGGCTAAAATGATAAAGACTGATGATTTCAAATATTATTAGGATGTGAAGCAAGAAGAACCTTTAGCCTTGCTAATGGAAAAATCAGTTGATAAAAAAAATGCTTTTAAAAGTGTTTTGCCAGTTATCCACCAAAAGTTCAGCATCTGCTTATGTATACCCATGATGAATACTCCTACTCCTGGATATATATACACAAATGAAATAGATACATATGCTCACCAAAATATATGTATTAAATCTCTCATAGTAACACTATTAGTAGTAGTCCAAGATTGGAAACTACCCAAATGCCCAGCAGTGGAATGAATACGTAAGTTGTAATATGTTCACAACAATGAAATAAAAACAGAAAGTATGGATGCTGTTCAGCTAGATACAATTATATGGGTGAATCTCTCAAACCTAATATTGAATTAAAGCAATCAGACAAGAGCACATATTCTATGAGTTCATTTATAAAAACAAGCAAAACTAATCCATCCACCTAGAAATCCAAGCAGCAATTTCCCTGAAAGACACAAAGCCTGGTGGGGTGTCGGGGGTGGGTGGAGAGTGAGGGAGATTCTGGTTTATTGTAATGTTTTCCTTCTGCCTTTGGGTTGTTGGTGTTATGAATATATATGTTTTGAGACATTCATTGATTTGTACACTTTGTGCATTTTTGAATGTATAGACAACATTTTGAATTGTTTTTTAAAGTGCCTTCTATTGGTTGACAATGTATGTGTTCACAGCCGCCTTAGCCTGGTGGAAGGGCCTCAGGTCAGCAGTGCTGGGCCTAAACAACAGTCATGCACAGTTTACCCCTGGTGGTAGCACTCCTTCTATCAGCTTTCATAGATAAATGAGAAGCCTGTTCGCCACGCCTAGAGAAAGCCTGTATTCCACAACCAGAGAAGACCCATGCACTGAAATAAAGGCCTGGCACAGCCAAAAACAATAAATACTTTTTAAAAATCAAGAACTTCGATTTTTCAAAAGTTACCATGAGTTTGAGCAAATTCTGGGAGATGGGAAAAGACAGGGAAGCCTGGCATGCTGCAGTCCATGGGGCATTTCATAAGAGAACTGAGGTGATTTCATGCTGATCCTCTTTAGAATAGTCAATTTCCTCGCAAGCTGCACTTAAGCATCATCTGCTGAGCTTCTATAACTCCTGGCAATCTGTCCAATAACTTTTTCAGCTTCCCAGGTAATGCCAATATGCTCAGGTCTGGGAACCACTCTGTTAGGCCCACCTCTCTGCAGCCATCCACACGGCTGCTTCGGGACAGGCTTTCTGATGGTGCTGAGGGGATTGGTGGCATGCCCTTAGTTAGACATGCGTTCCGTCTCACTATTTCAGTAAGCCTTCTTTACTAGGCCCTGTGTCACATGCTAGGTGTTAGGCCAGGGTCATAAAAATAGTTTGTAAGCCTCTGGAAGCAGAAACTGTATCTTTTTAGTTCTGTGTTGCAATGTTAGTGTCCAGAACTGGTATACACACAGAGTCTCAAAAAAACTTTGGAGAACTTTTAGGGGAATGAGGGTAGAAAAAGTATTTTATGTGAAATAAAAAGCAACATTGTGAAGGCCAGGAGCCATTTCTTGCCATCAAGTCAACTGACCAGTTGCTAATCTTAGGGCATCAGGAGTCTCAACAACTCTAAAAATGGAAACTGTAGCTCTAATAATAATGACAATATTTGTCATAGATAAGATTCTCCCTTTATTTCTGTCTCTCTGTTGCTGGTCGTTTTATCCTCAGTGTTCAGCACAGTTCCTGACATCCTAGAATTGGTCAGTAAATATTTGTTGAATAAATTAGTAATTGAACAAATGAAAGAAAATATTAACTAGGAAAGGAAGGGTGACTTAACATTTATGAACACCAAACACACTCTGCAATGCCAGACACCTCGTGTTCTTAGTGCCCTTTAATAGTCACGGCACATTGTAAACAGGAAGCGTCATTATCCTCCCCTCAAAGCTTAAATAACATATGAAACCCAGAGAGTATAAACAATGTCCCAAGATCACAGGGTTGGTTGGCAGCGCCCAGATCCAAACCCTGATCTGTTGCAATTTGGCTCCCCTGCTCTGGGCATTGTGCTCCACAGAGCAGCAGGACAGCAATGAGCCTGGGACAAGATCCATCCAGGCCCATCTGGCCCCTTCTATCCTCTGAGGCTGCATGCTTTACCACATGTATCTACCACCCCCCAGCCTGTGCTCCCCTCATCACTCATTTACCATTCGACATCAAATTGTCTTATTAACAACATATTAATTAAGATACGAGAGAGATGCCACTATGGAATCAGAGGGGTTTCCAAGGAAACTAAGTGGCAACCCCCTCTCCCCAACCCTGCAGTTTTATTTGAGTCTCCTGAGGAGGGAAAGTAAAAGTACAGAATTTTGAGACTAGCCAGTTTTTGTTGAAACATACCCTTCAATGTGGCAGGGAGAAAATGAGTAGAAAACCCTTTGATGTTAGCTGGATCTTCCCCCACTCCTTATTTTTTCTCCTTCTTTTTTCTCCTTCCATTCTTCTTCCTTCACATTGTCTGGGCTCTCCTGTCTCTCTGAATATAAATCCAGAGCATAGCATTGAAACCACAGCCCTCAAGAGTCACTTCCATCTTGCCTAAAAAGTAAGGGCCTCCAAAGTCTTTATGAAAATGTTCAACTTCTGACTCATTACAGATCTAACTAGTCTTTACTTAGCACTGCAGGTTCATCAAGGAACTGTACGGATCCCTTTATACTATGTTTTCTCCTTTTCTTAACTTTGGTATTAATCTAGGTTCTCCAGAAGAGCAAAACCAGTAAGATCAGTCAGTTGAGCTCACTCAGTCGTGTCCGACTCTTTGCGGCCCCATGAATCGCAGCACGCCAGGCCTCCCTGTCCATCACCAACTCCTGGAGTTCACTCAGACTCACGTCCATCGAGTCAGTGATGCCATCCAGCCATCTCATCCTCTGTCATCCCCTTCTTCTCCTGCCCCCAATCCCTCCCAGCATCAGAGTCTTTTCCAGGGAGTCAACTCTTCGCATGAGGTAGCCAAAGTATTGGAGTTTCAGCTTTAGCATCATTCCTTCCAAAGAGCACCCAGGGCTGATCTCCTTTAGAATGGACTGGTTGGATCTCCTTGCAGCCCAAGGGACTCGCAAAAGTCTTCTCCAACACCACAGTTCAAAACCAGTAAGATAGATAATATATATTTCTGTGTGATCAGTATCTATGTGATCAGTATCTCAGTCTGTCTGACTCTTTGTAACCCCATGAACTATAGCCTTCCAGGCTCCTCTATCCATGGAATTTTCCAGGCAAGAATACTGGAGTGGGTTGCCATTTTCTTCTCCAGGGAATCTTCCTGACCGAGGGATAAAACCTATGTCTTCTGCTTTGCAGGGGGATTCTTTACCACTGTGCCACCTAGGAAGCTCAAAGTATATCTATCAGTTCAGTTCAGTTCCGTTCAATTGCTCAGTCAGAATATCCTATTTTGTATTTCTGTATTTATCTATATGCATCTCTATCTATCTATCTAGAGAGCAAGAGAAGGATACTTACTAGAAGGAATTGGCTCGTGTGATAGAGACTGAGAAGTTCCACAGTGTGTAGTCAGCACGCCAGAGACCCAGGAGAGCCAATGGTATAGTTCCAGTCCAAACCTGAGTTTAAAAGAAGGAGAAAGCCACCCCAGCTCAAAGCCAATCAGGCGAAGAAAAAGAAGTCTTGCTTCCTCAGCCTTTCATGCTAGTCAGGATTTCAGGGGAATGGATGAAGTCCATCCATACTGTGGAAGGCAATCTGCCTTATTCAGGCCATTGATTCAGATATTAAATCTCATCCATAAACACTCTCAAAGACACATCTAGAAATAGCATTTAATCAAACATCTGGACACTCCATGGTCCAATCAAGTTGACACATAAAGTTAAACTTCCATTTTAGCAATTTAATCATTGTTCCCTTCAGTAATCTAATTGCCTGCCTTCTGAGGTGTGTTCAAAGGGCTTCAACCCATTTTTCCACTGTTACCTCTTCTAATCTGAGTCTAGAGTCTTCACAGCCCCTCCAGTTTTAGACTGTCACTGAGACAGACCTGTATGCCGCTTTCGTTGTCTCTCACTGTGACTCACTGCAGGCTCCGAAGTAGGGAGAGTCCTCCTCCCTTGGTGTCTGTTGAAACAGTAATTTTCAGAGTTTGTTTAGAACATGCTAGCTTCCATGGCAAGCTGCTGGAACATAATAGGTAAATAGTTGCTGAAGAGATGGGTAAATGTGAGTTAATCTGCAAAACAGTGCCATGTGCAAACTGTTGAGAAGCACCAAGTATCATATCCTTCTCCTGGATGTTTATGGTTTACTTTTTATTTTTATAATGCATATTATAGGATAAGGGCTCTGAAAGGCATTTATTCATTTCCTCAGGGAGTATCTATTGAGTGCCAACCAAGTATAAGGCACTTGTTCTAAGCTCAGGAAAGGTAGTTATATAGGAAATAGTTCAGTCTTTTCCAGGGAGTCAACTCTTCGCATGAGGTAGCCAAAGTATTGGAGTTTCAGCTTTAGCATCATTCCTTCCAAAGAGCACCCAGGGCTGATCTCCTTTAGAATGGACTGGTTGGATCTCCTTGCAGCCCAAGGGACTCGCAAAAGTCTTCTCCAACACCACAGTTCAAAACCAGTAAGATAGATAATATATATTTCTGTGTGATCAGTATCTATGTGATCAGTATCTCAGTCTGTCTGACTCTTTGTAACCCCATGAACTATAGCCTTCCAGGCTCCTCTATCCATGGAATTTTCCAGGCAAGAATACTGGAGTGGGTTGCCATTTTCTTCTCCAGGGAATCTTCCTGACCGAGGGATAAAACCTATGTCTTCTGCTTTGCAGGGGGATTCTTTACCACTGTGCCACCTAGGAAGCTCAAAGTATATCTATCAGTTCAGTTCAGTTCCGTTCAATTGCTCAGTCAGAATATCCTATTTTGTATTTCTGTATTTATCTATATGCATCTCTATCTATCTATCTAGAGAGCAAGAGAAGGATACTTACTAGAAGGAATTGGCTCGTGTGATAGAGACTGAGAAGTTCCACAGTGTGTAGTCAGCACGCCAGAGACCCAGGAGAGCCAATGGTATAGTTCCAGTCCAAACCTGAGTTTAAAAGAAGGAGAAAGCCACCCCAGCTCAAAGCCAATCAGGCGAAGAAAAAGAAGTCTTGCTTCCTCAGCCTTTCATGCTAGTCAGGATTTCAGGGGAATGGATGAAGTCCATCCATACTGTGGAAGGCAATCTGCCTTATTCAGGCCATTGATTCAGATATTAAATCTCATCCATAAACACTCTCAAAGACACATCTAGAAATAGCATTTAATCAAACATCTGGACACTCCATGGTCCAATCAAGTTGACACATAAAGTTAAACTTCCATTTTAGCAATTTAATCATTGTTCCCTTCAGTAATCTAATTGCCTGCCTTCTGAGGTGTGTTCAAAGGGCTTCAACCCATTTTTCCACTGTTACCTCTTCTAATCTGAGTCTAGAGTCTTCACAGCCCCTCCAGTTTTAGACTGTCACTGAGACAGACCTGTATGCCGCTTTCGTTGTCTCTCACTGTGACTCACTGCAGGCTCCGAAGTAGGGAGAGTCCTCCTCCCTTGGTGTCTGTTGAAACAGTAATTTTCAGAGTTTGTTTAGAACATGCTAGCTTCCATGGCAAGCTGCTGGAACATAATAGGTAAATAGTTGCTGAAGAGATGGGTAAATGTGAGTTAATCTGCAAAACAGTGCCATGTGCAAACTGTTGAGAAGACCAAGTATCATATCCTTCTCCTGGATGTTTATGGTTTACTTTTTATTTTTATAATGCATATTATAGGATAAGGGCTCTGAAAGGCATTTATTCATTTCCTCAGGGAGTATCTATTGAGTGCCAACCAAGTATAAGGCACTTGTTCTAAGCTCAGGAAAGGTAGTTATATAGGAAATAGTTCCTGCTCTCAGGAAAATTGTATTTTGACTGGAGGGAAACAGATGGTAAATAAATAAGTATTATAAAGACAAATAAAACAGGCAAAGCGCTAAATCATTGGGGAGCATGTCATTCCATAAAGGGCTATAAGAGAAACAACTCTGAAATACTATTTGAACAAATCCCTACATGAAGACAAGGAGCAATGTCCATGCATGCATGCATATTACAAAGGAGCCATACAGCAATCCTGCAATAGGAGTATGGCTCATAGGTTTAAGAAGGAGCAAAAGTTGTGTGCCTAAGGCTGAGAGCAAAGGGAAGTAGGAGAGAAGGCTGGTAGCAAGGGGCCAGGTTGTTTCCTGTTTTAGAAGCGGTGTAAGGATTGTAGGAACTTATAATATGACTCTGGAAGTGGTGGTTGGAGGAATCTGAGAAGATGAGTGAAGTAACATGGCTGGCATTTTAGAGGGATCATTGAATGTAACTTAAACATTGCAGGGAGGCAGAAACTGAGTTCAGAAGTTGCCATACTCATCCAGATGTGACCCAGCTGGACTTTGGGCTAAATGTGCATTCGTTGAGGTGGGAGAAGTGTGTAGATTCTGAAAGTACTTCATTCTCCAGTGAAGGATTTGATTAATTCCATACAATCAAGGGTCTCTCAATTTTACTTGACCATTGGCCTTTTCCCCAATTGACTCTCTCTTCAATTATTTCTTGAGTAAACAGTTCAAGCATAAATTACAGTTAGTGTATTAGCCTCTGATTAGTAAATGTTATATAGTTTATCTTCATGTCTAGTATGTTTCTACTACAGATTATTCTTTTGTGTTTCCTGTGGGCATACAAATACCCTCAGGTGGCAACATAAATCTACCACTAATAGATTTAAGGGGTTTCATTTTTCCTTTTCCTTATGTGAAAATCTGTGAGTATGGTTCCCCCTAATATGGACTAGAGGCTTCCTTTCTAGTGACTATATTGTTATGTCTGTCCAACATAAGGGTCTCTCTGGGTTCCACCTTGAGATTCCTGTTCATCCTTCATAGTCTCTTCCTCTGTGAAGCCCTTCTTGAACATACATGAAGATGCAAGTGTTCCCTGATGGATAATTTCAGAGTATCCTGAGTCCATCTCCATTTCTGACATGAGTATGCACTGAATATGTGGACAAACCTCCCCACTGCACTATAGGGCTCTTGGCTAAGGATTGCGTGTAGCCCTCCCTGTATATGCAGGCCCTCCCACTATGCATGGCACAAAGCAATTAAGAACGAATGCCCAGTGAGTGACTGAAAAAGATTTACTATTTATTTGTTTAAGAAATAAGAATGTATTGGCTTAAGAAATATTTATTTAGTGCTTTCTAGACTCAAGGGGAGCAGGGTGCTTCCCTGGTGGCTCAGTGGTAAAGAATCCACATGCTAATGCAGGAGATGTGTGTTTGACCCCTGGGTTGGGAGGCTCTCCTAAAAGGAGGGCATGGCAACCCACTCCAGTATTCTTGCCTGGGGAATCCCATGGACAGAGGAGCCTGGTGGGCTACAGTTCACGGGGTCACAAAAGAGTCAGACATGACAGAGACTGAGCATGAGCATGAGACTCAAGGGATTTGATACCGCATGTACATAAACGTATGCATTCACTCTTCTATATTTGTATACACATATACTTGTGTATACATACATATGTATTCTTCTATCGAAAGAAATGATCAAGTCAATAGAGTTTTTCAAGGCATGCTACATACTATAAACATTACAAGGTGTTGATTGATCAGAAAAAGCCTTTAGGCAATGGTAATTTGTTCAATGGAAATTCTCCCAAAAGTAAGCAAAAGGAAAGTCTAGAAGGCAGGAAGTTCTTGTTTTCAGAAAATAATTAATTCAGAATGATTAGGAGTGCTACAGGGAGGATGGTAATAAATGAAAGCAAAGGGGTAGATTAGAATTTGGACTGTATAGCACGGATACAATTTGAGTGCAGATTAATGTGGCTTGGGAAAAAAAAAAAGGTTAATTTGTGAAATGGTTGAATTCCATTTATTTGGGCATTCTCCCCAGTTTTTCCTACAGTTGCTATTGAAATCAACATTTTCTCCAACCAGTACATAGAGAAGTATCAGAAGATAAATATATAGAACAGAAGGTTCAGGGCATTTATCAGAGAACAAGGAAACCTGTGATTAGGGAACACGAGATCTGTCTCATAAAGATAATACAAGCAAAGGGACTGATGAATTGGTGTGCTGATGTCGTTCAGTGGTAGATGGGATTGGACTGAATTAATGCTGGGAAATGTTATTTATGTTCCTAGATTTCCCTCAGTTGCTTTACCTGAAGTTCTTGTGCTTTTGTGAGGGAAAAATATGAATGCTGGATACAAGTGGCAAAAAGGGCAGCTGCAATTTGTATGAGGATAAATCATAATTATCTTTATCATAATTATCATCAGTATTTTTTTGCTTAGCCAATTAAATATATTTCACACTTTTTTTCTCTTTAGACCCAAAAGTCAATACAATAGCAGTGAG
>SJYC01041401.1:0-16077 GCA_006408675.1 Madoqua kirkii | reverse complement strand
CTTTTCCAGTTTTTGTGTAAAGTACACCCATGCAAATACTAAACAAAGAACAAGGCTATAAACTCAGCAGCTGAGCATTATGTTATAGTTGAGGAAGCTGTGATAGAAAGTTTTATGTTGGCTGAGCCATCCATGTAGATAATAGAGACTGGCAGTGAAGATGGGTACAAGTGGAGAAGAAGGATATGAAGCAATGATCACATCTCCCATTGATGAGTAAATGACCAGGGAATCAGAGGATGGATAGTACAATTCCCCAGTGGGACAGTTGTGTGTTGTTTTTGTTTTACTTTGCTTTGCTCTCCTGACAGGAGTAAGTGAGAGAAATGGAAGAACAGTCTGGAAATGTAATGAGGTTGTTGGTCATAAGTGAGAGTTCTTTCATTTTCACTCGAAGTCATTATTATTATTAGTTCTAATTTAGTTACTATCCAGAAAAAGAGTTCAAAGAAATAAACTGGCATGAGTATTGTAACAAGACAGATGGGCATGGTCTGAAGTTAGCCATGTGGGCTCATGGCCGTGGTAACCACTTTTTGCTGGACAAAGAATGCCCCTTCTTGTGGGAACATCAGCAATTGAGCTAAACGTTTAAAAAAAAAATCTCTTGGCGGGGTTTTATGCACCCAGGCTGAGTGCTAGGTTCATTGCATGTGTTTTAACACCCAAGACAAATCAAGTATTTGCTTCTAGCTGACAAGTATGCATATTGCAATTTCTCGTCTTTTTCAGTATTGTTCTCTTCTCCTTTGTCCAAGGATTGCCTTTTAAAGCTCTTCTCTAAAGCTGGGCTTTTCTTCAGGGACTGTGTATAAGAAGGAAATGAATAGAATGGGTGGCTTGTTATTATAGATGCAGCTGAACAACTGTGAGGGGGACGAGGGCCAAACTAGAAGGATGTATCGAGTAGGAAAGTGAGGTCTGCATTTGAAACCATACAACTGGCCCTATCACTGTAGAAGGTGAGGGGCCTGGCCCCGAAACTCACCAGGAGAGATACTTGCTGACATTTTAAACTTGGCTCAGAATCTGCGATTTCTTTCCATCACTTCATTGCCAGGAGCCAGTCTCCCCTATCAAGTTATTCATTGTTGTTTAGCTGCTAAGTCTTGTCCAGCTCTTTTGTAACCCCATAGGCTGTAGCCTGCCAGGCTCCTCTGTTCATGGGATTTCCTAGGCGGGAATACTGGAGTGCATTGCCATTTCTTTCTCTAGGGAGAATGAGTTTACACTGTGGTTGTTCTACTGACAGTAAGACTCCTCCCATTTTCTTTACACACCTGTTTATCCACTGGGGCTGTTTTTCCTATTCTGAGCCTACTCTTTGGTCATCTAGCTGTAGGAAAAAAAAAGGCTTATGTGTAAGAACACCAGGGAACATTGATATATTTTAATAAAATTGCTATCATGATGCAAGGCTTTCCAGGGATAAATAAGTTCAGAGAACAGAGAGAATTCAGTGGAGCTTTGAACCAATGCAGAGTAGAAAAATAACAGAGTATTAACTTGATTACGACTGACAAACCTTCACTTTCACTTTTAACCTGATTAAGGCAAGATATATGCTTAAAAAAATGTATTTACCATTAAAGATTACATGTGTACTTTTAAAATTGTGTTGATTCCATCATGCTTTATTAAGATGAACAAGCAGAAAGAACTTCTATTATATGGATTTCTTTTGTTCTTATACCTGTATCTCTCAAGAGAGCAAAAATCTTAAAAAGCAATCTCAAAATTCACCCCTCCCTGCAACTAACACAAAACATGCCATGATATTTCTTGAAAAGATATGCTGTTTATCACACTGTCAGAAGGTCTGCCAAACTCAATCTATGTAATAGAGGTGCATGCTAAGACATTTTTTCCTTTGCTTTATGTGTTTAATAGTGTCGTAAATTCAATCCACCTCGCTGACTTTACCAGCTAAGTATATTTTGTCTTCACATTTGGATGGATTTGAACTTATCAAGGTGACATGTGTGATTTTTAAGTGGAAACTTTAATTTGTTATTTCTTAAAACCCAGCACCAATTAGCAGGGATGCATCACCACCTTAACAAAGGAGCAGAGCTTGCCTCTACCTGGTCACACAGCCCTTGGTGGATTTCCGAACTTGAGCTAGGTTACTTCAATTTCATCACAACTTATTATCTACAGCATGCTGATAGGAAGGCAAGGTGAAGGCATGCACTGTGCAATTTTCATGGTAACCCATGAGGCCTGAGCACTTCAGAGTGGGCTCAAAGCCATTGCAAACCAGTTGAAGACTGAACAGTCTCAAATATCTTTCCTTATTTTCTTTTCCACACACAAATACTCCTTAAAAAGCAAAACAAAACAAAAGCACTTCCCCTTAAAAGCAGCAATCTCCCAAGGATACCATTGTCGTATTAAATTAAGAAACAAAGAGTGAAATGTGCTTAAAATCTCCCGCATGTGTTGGAAGTAAAGTCCTCAGAAGTGAATGCATGCAAGCACCTAGCACCTAACTCATCATTAAGGAAAATTAGAATTAAAACACTGTGGATCAAGTGATTCTGAATAAAGATGATGATGTTAGGATAGCTTCAGAGAACAGAAATTTATTTTTTCATCACAAACGTACTTTCATCTTAAGTATTTTCTGACTTTGTACAATTATCAAATCAGTCATATGCCTGCTTTATTTCAAGTGCAGTAAATGAATTTCTTAAAGTTTATGAAAATATGTGTCTGCTTAAACAAATTCTCTCCATAGCCTGTTGGGTATTTGAAGTATCCATGTATCAGAAGTCTTTGTTCTCAGTCTGTAGGAAAAATTACCGAACACACCTGTGCCAGGTTTGAAAAGGTGTTAAAGAGAGCCTGCCTCATTACCTTTATTCCACTTTAGCTCACAGTGAAAAGTGGAAAAATTACCTGGGTGCCTTTCACTGTGATAGCTCCAACTGCCATAGACCTTATCTAATAGTTTATTACACTCAGAAAACAAAGCGTATTCTAAAGAAAGAATCCACGGCTCCTGTCTCTGACAGAATGGTCTCTTTGAATTCTTTTGTCGATTTCATAGATTTCTAACAACCAGAGGATTGTTTATTAAATCTGATTTTTATGCCAGCAGCACAATTTCCTCCTCAGTAAGTAGGACAGATTCATCCCAAGAGCAACAATGGATGCCTATCTGCTTAACTTGGGCATGACAGATTAAGCTTCAAGCATATACACTAAGTGCCACCTCCTTACTTACACAAATTGTTCAGAGGCAGGCGAGTGGGGCCTCAGCCGTATTTGTTCCTTGAACTGTCAGCTGATGAGCCAATACTGTCCTGCGACGGCCAACCAGTCTTGATTGAGCAAAGACCGTGGACAGGCAGGGCTGCCTAGACATGCCTCTCAGCAAGGGCTTTCCGGTAAATATCCCACCTCCAAATTGCACCCGCCTTAGGAAAGTTTCCCTGGACATGCCTTGCAGGAAGCGTGCACTTGTTTGCTAAGTATAAAAGAGAAAAATGAGGAAAGAAAAATGTGAGTTTAGAGAAAATGCAGAGACCTTTCATGTAGAGATAGATACTTTTCCGATTTGGCCAGATCTGAAATAAATGCTACTATTTCTGGGCCAGCAGTTAGGCGGCACTGACTGGAAAAATTGCTAAGTAAAAAATAAAAGTAAAATTAGCAAATGAACAAACTAGTAAAGCATGAGGAAAATGAACAGTAGGCCAAATCTACTGATAACGTTTGATCAATTATGTTAGAGAACAATTGTTGATTAGAAAAATAACAGTTGTAATATGATGCTTTCTGAAAGAGCATTCGCAGTCTTTTAGAGACCAGTATGTTGCATAAAGAAAACTGCAGAATGATAGTATGAAGGTAACAATTATTCATATACCACGAGGGGCATCTTAAATTGCAGTTGTTTGTTCGCTAGATATTACCTGTAAGACTACAAAAGAAAGGTGATGCTGTTGATTTTTTTCCCCCCACAGACATAAGATTCTAGAATCCATCTGTCAATGTTAGTCTGAGCCAAGCATCACAAAAGCATGAATGTACTGTTCTCATGGTGACGTAATTGGTGGCTGTTTTGCTGGTTGAAATCTCGAACCTTTCACAACCACATGCGTATGTTTGTCGTTTATCCCTTTTCTCAGGTGCAAAGAAGGCTACCAAGGAGTCCGTTGTGATCAATTTCTGCCGAAAACTGATTCCATCTTATCGGATCCAAGTAGGTCATGCATTTTTCTTCTGTCTCTAACACAATATAAAGCTCGGAGTCACAGTTGCTAACTCATTGACCACCGGATCTCAGTTTTGTGTCTCTGAATGCTGCCGAGGGTGGGAGCTGGGGACAGGCGTTCACCTTCAAGGTTTGTTCAGAACTATCTCTGCTGGGGTGCAGGTCTTCCCTGGGGATCAAGCCTGGTTTCCAGATTCATCTCCCTCCCATGGGAACTACAACAACTCCTGCTTCCTTAGATTTCAGGCTCCCTTACTGCTACCCCATGATGAAAACAAGGATATAGAAACATCAGAGACCTTATTATTTATCCAAAAGAGTGTTAAGAGAACTGTTAAGTCATACTGCTTCTTACCTTCTGGTTGGTAATTTAACCTTCCTGATGTAATGAAATATACATATAAAATTAAATAAGTTTTCAGACTAACTGTAAGTAAAGTAATTGAAAACCTTATTTTTAGCAACCCTATTCACATATCAGCGATTAGAGTACCAAGAACAATTTTTTTTTTCTGTTCATAAAAGAAGACAATTTGCTGCTAAGAAATATTGCCATTTATTTCTGTGTGGAGTAAGAAATAATGTTCTATACGAATATGCTCAGTTCTGGTCAAATATGAAATTTTTCCTTTATCTGTAAATAATCTGATCTTTCAGTGACTGCTACAGTTGAATCACCACTAAGAAAGGGACTCTTATTGAATCTGCAGCTTAGTTCAGTGAAGATAATGACAGGCATTTTCAGACTGTGAAAGCAATGTTTGGGTTTGCTGAATACCAAACATGCATAACATAAACTTTAGCGAAATACATGTATTGATGGCAGCCAGTGGTCACCCTGTCTGTATGCAGGTTGCTGCATGATGAACATGTTAAGCCATCCTTCAACACTTTTTCAAAGTGCATATTTTTATTGCCCCCCAACTCTGAATTTTTAAGTATGTTTCTCTGAGTAAACAGAATATTTTTAAAAATAAATTTTTTGTATAATTCAATTTGCTTGTGTTTTATCTTGACAAGGCAAGCTGCCACCATACAGCATTAACTATTCTTTTCTTAGCAAATTTAGCTCTCATAAAGAAAAGGTTACTGCCTAAAAGCCAGTAACCAACTGGCCATGGTTGATCTCTGTTCTCTGAAATGTGAGGCTCTGGTCTCTAGGAGTTTCCCAGGTAGGGGACAGATACTGGAGCGTGTGGTATCTTTTCTATCTTGTAATTTTAGCCATTTGCTCAGCTGATGTGTAAAAGTTATGATTGTGGCTGGAGACGTGTATTTGCTGCATTAGAAAACATAAAAAGAAGAATGGGTTTGTAGATTCATTTTCTTTTTATTTACTTTGATGTACTTAATTTTCCTTTTTTTTCCCTCTTTCCTTCTTCCTTATTCTTCCCTTCTCTTTCCTTCCCTTTTATTGTCCTTTTTCCTTTCTTCTCTTTATTATTATTTTTTTCTTACCTATGATCCCTGTCTTCCTCCCTCCCTCCCTCCCTTCCTTTTTTCTTTTCCTATATAGCTGTAGAATACCTGTTCGGTACAGGGTACTGGAGCAGGGCTTACATGCAGAACAAAATAGGTAAAATAACCTTTCTTTATACAGTCTAATAAAACCTTTCCCATTCTATTAAATATAATAGTCCATCACTGCAAATGTTGCGATTGAGACCACTGTATGTGTTGAAGAAACCAGGACTCGAGAAACCAAGCACTGCACTCGGAGTTGGAGAATTCAGGTTTTTTATGCCGGTGGGCCCAGAGCAGTTAGTCCTCCAAGCTCTGAGCCCTGAACAAAGAGGTTACAGAGTTTTTATACATGGACAGCCATGCTTAAGTGGGTTTGCAGGGGTTGGGCGATTGCAAAGAGCAGGACAAGGGTGAGTGAGATAAGCCCCAGTTCCTAGCATTGTGAGTCGCTACTTTCTGAGACTACATGACCTATGTGATCCAGACTTTGCAAGGAGCAAGCTGAGTTACAGAGGCAGAAGGAGCAGGAGGTTTTGTAAAATTTTAACTTTTCCTCTTCACTCCCAACTCTTGATGCTCCTAATACTCATTGTAGAAAGCATCGTCTCATGTTTTGGTAGGACATTCAGAGCTCCCCATCATTTAGGGGGCTATATTGAGTTATTATCTTTTTTTTTTAATTTTATGGATTCAATTTGAGAGGTTATGAACTGGGTAATAGCATTGCGCATACAAGGGCCAAAAAGGAGCGCCACAGAGAACATGAAGAGAGGACTGGTTAAATGGGAAAGCCGTGATGCCCAGCTCCAGATATTGTTCCAATTATCCCAGGCGTTTGCTAGTCCCTCTCTCCTTTTTATGATTTGTTCCCTTAGCTGTTGGGCCATGTCCCTAACTATTCCTGATTGGTCCCTAACTATTCCTTTTGGTTTACATAAAAGCAGCATTCTTCATTCAAGAAGAGGCAGAGTCCTCCCTTTTCAGCTGTCAGTAGGTCTGAGGTGAGGTGAGGTGAAATCGCTCAGTCGTGTCCGACTCTTTGCAACCCCGTCGGCTATAACCTACTAGGCTTCTCTGTCCATGGGATTCTCCAGGCAAGAATACTGGAGTGGATTGCCATTTCCTTCTCCAGGGGATCTTCCCAACCCAGGGATCGAACCCGGGTCTCCTGCATCGAAGGCAGACACTTTAACCTCTGAGCCACCAGGGAAGTCCCGTCAGTAGGTCTAGCCCTCTCCTATTCTGTAAACTCGCCTCAGCCAGGGAATCTAGTTGGTCCTGTGAGGCCACTGATGATTTGGCTACTCTCTTAGTAGCCTGGGAAGTCCTTGGATACTGTATGGTAGAAGGTGGTTGATGAAACAATCCCTCCTGTCCCAGCCGTAATTCCCAGACCAGCTAGTAGGGCTATAAACTGGATGGCCCTTTTTGACTGTGCATATGCTGCCTGAGTAACACTGAGAGTCTGGATGGCAGGGACAATATTCATCCGGGGAGTGAGGAAAGCTAAGGGGCAGATACCCGTCCAATTGACTGGTAGCCATAAGTAAACAGCTGTCCCACAAAGAGGCCTCGATGGGGGCAACACCATATTGTGTTTGTGGGAGGATGAGCGAGCCACTCACCTTTTAAAGTTTGATTACATTTGTTCCTGGCTAAGTTGCCCACAGGTTCAGTCCCTTCCTCATTTGTAAAGCATTCCGGAGCCTTCTGAGTTAACCCAGTTGCCCTTAAGACTGGCTCTTGTGAGGGTGGATCTATAGGAATTCCCGTGGCTGTGGCATTATTCACTGGCACTGGTGTAGCTAAGTACTGTGGAGCTCCCAAGGATAAGCAAAGCCAGCAATCCCTGGCCAGCTGGGCGCTGGTGTCATTAAGAAGGCAAAGACTTGCATTAAGGACCAGGTACAGATGAGGGTCTAAGAGGGAGTTAACTCTGGAACCTGGGTCATACAGCCAACAGGCAGAGCTTGATTTTTTAGAGCAAAGATAATCCATGATTTCATTTGTCTGTATTATTGTTCCTGTCCAACAGGTTTTTCCATTTATTTGGCAGACAGTACTTGGTCGGGATTGTAACATCTACGTGACATTTGGGGGTAGATGGAGGCACAGGGTAATGTTGGCAATGCCGTGGTGTTGTGTTGGGATACCGTCTGGGATTTGGATCCTGGTAGAGGGAAGACAGTGGCAGTGAGGAGTATAACTGGAAAATATTTTTGACACCCAGACCTCTGGACATGCATCTCCTGGTTATGAAGGCAGTAGGTGATTGGCCTACAGGATTGGCTGTCTATACATTGTTCTAGCTGATGGTTAAGTAAGTGATTTTCCAAGGGTTGACTGTCATGTTGACAGGTGCGTGATGGATAAGGACCGGTACCATCTGTTATAGCAAGGGACACCAAAGCAGCCTGCACATAACAGATAACTGAGCACTAACAGAAAGTTTTCTTCCCATCTTTGGGTTGCCACGGCTACCGCAACTGAGCCTGTTGTGAAGAGGGGTCAACTATACTGTGAGCAATTTGGTTAAATAGGGAGAATCAATCATAAGAGACATCTAATAAGAATGAGGCTTCCCACTACTGTGAGACAACAGACAGCTAACCACAGCTTCTGACCCAAATGCCAGTCCTAGAGTGCTACTGAAGCTAGTCCTATAGTGAAGAACACAGCAATAATACCAATCAGTGATAGAGGCCAGGGTTGACAATGAAAATCCATCCATATTTTGATAGCCTGATCCTCAGGCTTCCACCATGCTTTGACCAGCCAGCTGCTGGAGTGTGGCTGGAGCAAGGCAGAAGAATCCTCAAGCTTTGACTAGTCAGCTTCTGGAGTGACTACAGCAGGGCTCAGCGTCCTTCGTGGCTGAGGGCTGTTGTTTTTGGAACCAGACCTTAAGGGGATTTCCGGGGTCCCGAACTGTTTTCCAGGTGCCCTCACCATAGGAAGCCACCACCTTCTTGACTCTGGTGTGGTGGATCCAAGGCATGATGCCTGTAACTTTAGGAGCAGTAGGAGTTGCCAGGATGATCATGTGAGGCCTGTCCAAACTGGCTGAAGTGGTTCCTTTTTCCAGTCTTTGACTCATACCTCATCTCCTGGCTGATCAGGATGAACCCAATTGCCCAAAAGAATGGGTAGCCTTTCTGAGGCTTCTTGGGTGATATGGTGGAAGACTTTTCCCAGCGCCTGGAAGTGTTGGCACATCTCCAGGTCAGCTAGTTGTTGGGGGTCTCCCTTGAGTTTTCCTATCACTGGGGGTGTTCTCCTATATAAGATCTCAAAGGGAGAGTAGCCTGAGGACCTCAGGCTTGGAGTATTGGGCTTGGAGTAAGGCTAGGGGTAACATGTCAAGCCAAGATACCTGGGTCTCCTGTCAGAGTTTAGCTAATGTAGTCTTGAAATAGCTCAGCCCACTGTGCTGACCACCCTGGTGGCATGCCTTAGCCTTCACTATCTCATCAGTTGTTATGGCATAACCTGCTTTGCATTGCCCATCTTGGATGAAACTACTTCCATCAGTGAACAGTTCCAGTTCTGGGTTCTGGAGGAGAATGTCTGTCAAGTCCAGCCTGCATGACCTCCTCACAGTTACAATCAGGGGTTCCCACTTCCATAGGTAAAAAGGTGGGCAGGGTTCAGTGTCTGCACAGTCCTCAAGTTGGACTCATGGGTTTTCTCAAAGCAGTCCTTGATAGTGAATCATCCTGGAGTTGGTCAGCCTGGCTATTGGTCAGCTTATGCCCCTGGCTATTCATCAGGGCAGTAACAGCAGGAACTTTTACATTTATATTTTGTCCTAGAGTAAGCTTACCTGCTTCTCTGACCAAAGCCACAGTGGCAGCTAATGCCCGGAAGCGTGGCAGCCATCTCGCGGCCACTGGATCAGTCATTTGGACAGTTATGCGACCAGGCGCTGCCATCGCCCAAGTGTTTGTGTGGGAACCCTCAGTGCAGTGTGCTTTTTCTCATGTGCAAAGAGGTTAAAGTCCCAGGTCACTTCTGGAAGCCCTCATGCTGGTGCACTGGTGGAGTATCTATCTCCTTGAAGGCCTTTTCCTGTTCAGGTCCCCACTCCAGGGGGCCCTTACCAGACCCTGCTGTGGCTTTAAACAAAGGCTTGGCGATTTCAAAGAAACCTGGTATCCCCTCCGGCAGAATCCGGCAGCCCTAAGGAACTCATGGACTTCTTTCTTGGTGTCCCGCCAAGGTATTGAACAGATAGCTTGCTTCCTCTCATGTCTGAGCACCCAATGCATTTTTGTGATGACAGACCCGAGGTACTTGACCTCCTGCCTGCAGATCTGAGCCTTTTCCCATGGCACCTTGTATCCTGTGATGGAGAGTAGAGCCGACTGGGCTTTGGTGCCTCTCCAGCAGCCCCCTTGGGCGGGACTGGCTAGCAACAGGTCACCCACACACAGGAGCAGAGTGCGGTTGGAAGTTTCTCTGGGAAAGGCAGCAAGCTCTTCAGCCAGGGCTTCACCAAACACGGTAGGTGGGTTTCTGGTTTCTGAAGCCTTGTGGCAGTTGGATCCAAGTCAGCTGTGTCTTTCTCCCAGTGTGGGGGTCTTCCCATTCAAAGGCAAACAAGGAGTGGCTGGTGACAGCTGGAGGCAGAAGAATGAGTCCTTGAGATCAAGGCAGGTGAACCAGCTTGCCGGGGTGGGTAAGAGACTCAAGAGAGTGTAGGAATTTGGGACCGCTGGATGGACGGTGATCACTGCACTGTTGATGGTGCGGAGGTCCTGGATGGGGCAGTAGTCATTCCCTCCAGACGTTTTGACTGGTAAGATTGGAGTTTTCCAAGGAGACTGACATTCAGTTAGGATCTCAGCATCTTGTAGGCGCTGTATGTGGTCCCAAACTCCCAGGCATGCCTCTTGTGGTACTGGATATTGTTTCTGTTTAACAGGAGTGTCTCCTGGCCTCAGGTCCTCAGGTCCACAATGGGGGATAGTTTTTGGCCAAACCTGGGGGCCGCTTCTCTTCTCAGACATCAGGGAATTCTTTTAACAGTCTTGGGGGATTTATTTGTTCCCTTCCTGAGGAATAGAGACATGATTCATCTTCCCTGGGCATGGTCACAGCCATCATCAGAGCCGATTGGCTCCCCAAGGTGAGGCTCGCAGACTTTCCAGGGGCAAAGATGATTTGTGCCCCCAGCTTTGTCAGTAAGTCTCTACCCAGCAGGAGAATGGGGCATCCTGGTAAGTAAAGAAATTCATGAATCACCAGATGGCTCCCTAGCTGATACAAACAGCCCTTGCAAAATGAGCGGAGTGCTGTGTCCCAAGTGGCCCCCAAAACAGTTGCTCTTCAGCCTGTGAGGGGAGCCACAGGTATGGTTACCACGGAGTGTTCAGCTCTGGTAGCCACCATAGAAGTCATTGATTGGCCCCTGCTTTCGATGTGACCGTGCACTCCCCGGGGCCCAGGGTCAGGGGGCCCAGTCTTCCCTAGTCTGATTCTATTCTTGCTAGGCCAGTAAGGTTTTGGATGGCCGGCTCAGGTTGGTACCTTTCTTTGTTGGGTTGACTGAACTTCTTCACCTTTAGATGTCCCTCTGCGATGGGGGCACTCATTCCTCCAGTGTCCGGTCTCTGCAATAGGCACACTGGTTATGGCATAGTGGGAGTCTCTTCTTCGTTTCCCCTTTCTGTGAGCGGACAGTCTGTTTCACTTGATCAGAGCTCCTCAATGCTGCTGCTAGCAGGGCTGCTTTCTGTTTCATTTTCTTATCTGTTTCTCTTTGGGCTTCACAGTCTCGGTTCACAAAGACGTTATTTGCTACCTCCAGGAGCTATGTAGCATTCATCCCAGTGAAGCCTTCCAGTTTTGGAGCTTTCGTTGGATGTCTGTACAGGATTGAGCCACAAAGGCAGCATTAATCATTCACTGATTCTCCTGTGTCTCAGGAGCGAATGGGGTCTATGTCTGGAACGCGTCACACAGTCTGTGATAGAAATTGGTGGAAGACTCATCTGCTTTTTGGATTATCATTGCAATTTTGGACACATTGGTGGGCTTTTTGGCTCCTGCTCAAAGTCCATGTAGAAGGGCATCACGGTAGTGACCAGGGTTTCTTGTCCTTCTCTGGTATTGAAATCCCAGTTAGGTCTCGTCTCTGGCATTGCATCTTGTGCCCATCTTTCTACATCTAACACCTCTGCAGGGACTTGTCCTTGGAGCCACTGTTGGGCTTCTGTTGAGAGGCGTCACCTTTCTTCAGTAGTGAAGAGGGACATAAGGAGCTGGCAACAGTCATCCCCTGTAGGCTGATGGATGTGGGAAATATCAGAGTATGCTGGGTTATGGTGTTTCTAGTTTAGGAGATCAGTAGTGCTGAAGGGCTGGTAATAGCGGATGGAGCAACCAGGCTGGACTGAGCCATCCTCGTTCACTTGTTGAGGACCTTGAGTTTCTCACAGTGGTATCTGATGGGCCATGGCCAGCTGGCTAGATTGTTCGGCCAAGTAGAGCTGCTTCCCTACTGGCTTGGGGCTGGAGTCTTGCTTATGAGGTGGTGCAGGGGACATGGAGGGAGGTGGACTGTCTGGCAATGGGTCCGGTGCTGGCTGTGCTAAGGCTTGTGGAGTCAGGGGAATGTTTGGCAGGGGCAGCAGTGGGTCTTCCACTGGATATCCCTGGAATATAGAGTTTTTCCCCTTCTTTCTTTTTTCTGAGTGGTTGGACCACAGACACCCTACTCTGTCCCTGTCCGTTACGCTAAATCTTGCCCATGGGGGCAGGGTCTGTGTTATTAGACGCCAGGAGTCTATATGTGGAAACTGACCTGGGTGTCCTGGAGTCCCAGTGACTACCTGGTGTGCTGCTTGGACAGTGGGTCAAGAGTGCCCTCTGGCAGCCGTCCAACATCAAAGGATGGCCAGTTGAGCTCACATTAGTTATGAAGCTTCCTGGGGGTCATCTTGGCTCTGTGATCCCCTACAAAGCCCTTCTTAAAGTTCTTTATCATGTAATCTAAAACTGTTGGCTTAGAGGAACTTCTACCCACGTTGACAAACGTAATCTACCTGGCAGCGTTTTGAGGAAAACTTAATCTCTTAGATGTCGGCTCATGGCGTAAGTTGACAGAAGAATAGCCAGTAACCATTAATTTCTCCCTCCCTGTGTTTCCTGCCGTGAGTCAGTGGTGCAGAGACAAACAAGGGTGGGTGCCCCCTCAAAAGAGCAGACCATTCAGGTGCCGCCTTGGCTGCATCCCCAGGGGGAATGTACGTGCCTCTTAGCGTTGGCAGATCAAGGGATCTGGATCTGTCTCACAGGGAGGGATTGGGTCCCCCCAGAGGCAGACACTGCCTTGAGCCATATGAGGCCACCACGGAACCACAAGATAGGGCCCATTCGGACTCCACAGCCACGAAGGCCATGAAGCCACACAGTCGAACCTGAGGCACAGGCGAATCAGGCCACAGACTCGTTCACATTCTTTTTATTGTCTGCCTGGTCACTCTCCCAAGGGAGATTTAAGATGCCTCTTAGCATTGGCAGGTCAGTATAAACCGCCTACCTGAACCAGCCTCGAAGGGCGGGATCAAATCCCCCAGAGCCTGGCACCGGTTTCAGTCTTATGAGGTTGTCATGGACCCACGGGCTTTGAACCTTCTCAGGCTCTATAGTCTTAGGACTATGGAGCTCACTTTCACTTCCTTCGATCAGCAATTATGCATACACAGTCACTCAGAGGTCATCACAATGCTTCCCTTCTCCCAAGTCCCCAGGTCTCTCTATCTGATGCTCCCTTCCTGGGAGCTCCAAGGAGGCATCAGTCTCATCTTCTACCCGTTGGGGTAGGAACTAACTGGGGACTGGGCCCAGTGCCTTACCTGATCCTGTGGCCATTCCTGGTGAGTTGGTCCATCCCTCCAATGAGTCCAGTTGGGCCTTGGCTGTCCAGAGTCGGAACACCAGCCCAAAAGAGAACCTGGAATACCACCTGGTGGAGCTCTTCCTCGTTCATCTCGGGGCTCCTCCACTCCAACCCCAACCCGGCTGAGCCACCAGCCTGGGAACAGTTGGAATCTCGCTGGGACCCCCAGAAATGTTGCAGAAACCAGTACTCAGGAAACCAAGCACCACACTTGGAGAGCTGGAGAACTCAGGTTTATTCGCTGGTGGGCCCAGAGGAGTTAACACTCCAAGCTCTCCACACTAAGCAAGGGGTTTACAGAGTTTTTATACATGGACAGAAATGATTAAGCAGGTTTGCAGGGGCTGGGCAATTACAAAGAGCAGGACAAGGGTGAGTGTGATAAGCTCCAGTTCCTAACATTGTGAGTCCCCACTTTCTGAGGCTGTGTTATTCAGACTTTGCAAAGAACAAGCTGAGTTACAGAGGCAAAAGGAGCAGGAGGTTATGTAAAATTTCAACTTTCTTCTTCATAAGAACTGTGTGCTCCTAAAAGAAAAATGACCCTGTGATCAGTCACTAACCCTGAAAATCTTGGTCCTGCTGTGAATTGAAAAAAGATGCTCAACTTGAGCTTTACTGGGGGCAAAATGGGGACTTCAGCCTGGGAGGCAGCACCTCAGCTCTGAGAGACTGCTCCAAAGCGATAGTGGGAGAAAGGTCAACATATAAGGTTTTGGTGAAGGGGGAGTTCAATACCATTAAGCACTCACTTTAAACAATTTAATGAGAGGTTTTCTGCTAGCCAGGAGGATCTGATGTCACCATGAAGGGATTTGGTGCCTTTCTAGATATGAGGAGATGCAAGGACTGGGATCATAAAAACTATTCCTAAAAACATCCAACTACCTGAAGACCTGTCCCAGCAGATTCCCTGGGGCACAGAACACCTCCCTTCACCCTGAACTCCTTATGGGGGCATTGAAGGTCAACAGCTATAGCAGCACAGGGTTCAGTCTCAGCAGAGGCAGTTGTCAAATGCTCTTGTTGTTTAGTGATTGGCAATGCTCTTGGCAAGTGCCAATTTGCAGTTGACACTATAAAAATATTTAAGGCAACAATATTTAAAATGGTGAGAAAATAGACATTTTAAAAATTATGTTTCAGTAGAACATCATATGGCATATTAATCATGTTCTAATAAATTATCATTAAAATAAGAACTGTATGAAATAGTCCTATTAAGTGAAACAGCAAGATAGAAAAATATTTTCATTCAAGATTGCAATAAGGACTTCCCTTTGTCCAAAGGGAGGGGGGAAAACACACCATAATGCTAAAAGGGAATTTTAAGTTTGGGGGCTATAGAAGTATGTGATTATTTTTTCCTTTTTATTTTGTTTTCTGTAAAATGACAGATCATTGTGTGAATCAAAATGATAGAACTGCCTTGTGTTGGGCTGCATTAAAAGAGGCCTGCAAGGCTTATGCTTGCCTAGCTTCAAGACCAAAGAAAAAACAACCTTAGAGTCTTCAAAAAAAAAAAAAAGATATCAATGGTTTAATGAATGGTTTAATATCTAAAGCAGGGCCCAAGAGTGAGGCCTCCACCCTATGTGTCAGATGGTGAATAGGACTTGGCAGAAGACTTTGTTGAGAGAAGAAGAAATGCAAAAAGGCAAAGTAGTTGTCTGATGAGACCTTACCAATAGCTGAGAAATGAAAAGAAGTGAGAAAAAGGAGAAAAGGAAAAAAGGAGAAAAGGAAAGATAAATCCATCTGAATGCAGAGTCCCAAAGAATATCAAGGATAGATAAGAAAGCCTTCCCAAGTGATAAACGCAAAGAAATAGAGGAAAACAATAGAATGGGAAAGACTAGACATCTCTTCAAGAAAGTTAGAGATACCAAGGGAACATTTCATGCAAAGATGGGCATAGTAAAGGACAGAAATGGTATGGACCTAATAGAAGCAGAAGATATTAAGAAGAAGTGGCAAGAATACACAGAAGAACTATATAAAAAAAAAAAAAACAAACAAACAACTTCATGACCCAGATAACCATGATGATTTTATCACTCACCTAGAGCCAGACATCCTGAAGTTCAAAGTCAACTGGGCATTAGGAGGCATCACTATGAACAAAGCTAGCAGAGGTGATGGAATTCCAGTTGAGCTATTCCATCAACTAAAAGATGATGCTGTGAAAGTGCTACACTCAATATGACAGCAAATATGGAAAACAGCAGTGGCCACAGAACTGGAAAAGGTCAGTTTTCATTCCAATCCCAAAGAAAGGCAATGCTAAAGAATGTTCAAACTACTGCACAATTGCACTCATCTCACACGCTAGCAAAGTAACGCTCAAAATTCTCCAAACCAGTCTTCAACAGTACGTGAACCGAGAACTTCCAGATATTTCAGCCGGTTTTAGAAAAGGCACAGGAACCAGAGATCAAATTGCCAACATCTGTGGGATCAGAAAAAAAAAAAAAGCAAGAGAATTCCA